>BMAO01015425.1:0-46848 GCA_019973975.1 Trichonephila clavata | reverse complement strand
TAAAAGCTTACGTTTAGTTAGCATTTCGTGATCATTGTAGCATATTGTTCATGGACACGAACACATGACAGTGTTTCAAGAGTTGAGCGGCATTGTCCGTAAAAGACCGTCGAGTAGAGGGAAGAAAAACGTAAGTCTTACGAGGGTTAAAGTTAACGTAGTGTGGCAGAGAGTATGCCAGCTCTGGTATTGTTCTTTTTGCTTTAATATGGTTAAAAATTTTACGTTCCTTCACCAATAGCCCTCACGTTGTTTTGTAGACTGACGTAATAAAATACTTAATAATAAGTAACTATTTCTTGTTAGTTTCGATGTATGAATTGCTTGATCGAAATAAAGAACTGTGAGTGCATAATCATTGAAAAAAAGCAAATAATTGTTTAGTTTACAGAGTTTGTTTTGAACAAAGTGCACGTGGGAACTACGTTTCAAATTTATTTTTGATTTCGAAAAATTTTAAGCAAATAAGGTGGCATTTGCATTTTGTTTTTATCTAGTAAGTGGACGAGTGTGCTTTTATTAACGTCGTATGTGAAGCATCAAAAGGGCTAGTGGATGTCGGACCCCGTAATTTTTAAACCACAGTCATGTGACAAGAAAGACGACAAAGCTTGCACCTCCCCTTTCCGAAACATCCACATTTTTGAGCCTTGAGAAATTTAATGGGCGTCACCCCTTCTCCATCGCAGGTCTTACTAGGCACAAAGGCTTGAAACTCGACACACATTCCACGAATAAGTGACTATGACCACTAAGATTCTGCGACCACTGAATTGTATAAAATATAGGTTTAACGTATATATTTGTATATAAAGTAGGGTGCCAACTTAGTGTCCTCCTCGTCATTTGGTAGTGGTTCAAAATTACGAAGATTCGTCCCCATATTTCTTCTGCATCTTTGAAATGAGACAATAAACCATCATCAATCCATTGACAAAGAAGATCTGGAATCATTTTCCCAATGGAAGCAATCTTCTATATTTATATTTCATACGTGATGCCTTGGAGAATATGAAGCTTAGAAATATATCTATATGCATAGAAATGATATATGTTCACTATTCCCAACAAGCATATCTTCCGAATTGATAGATTTTCGAGTGATCGAGTAATTTTGAAGAGCAGAGAGAACACTAGATATATCAGATAAAATTAGCAGATTCTTGTTTAAAACAGACAGATCATCTAAAGCTTATCAGATAGCCAGAGCTTTCAGCTGTAAAAATAAAATTATTGTGATTGATTCTTATAAGCAAAAGAGAAATTTTTCCGTGATATCTGCAATGCATGTAATTTGCTTCTTTTTCGAAGCTCAGTAGCTATTATAAAAAAAAAAATCCTGGAAATAAAGGTCGACTATTTCATTAAATAAACCCCTTATAAATACTAGAAAATAAAGTTGCAAAGGTTCAGAATAAATTTTAGAGTTTTTTACGGTTGCAGTGCGTGAGTGGTCTCAGTCGTGAACTCGCGTCCAATTTTATTTCTGTCTACGTATGGATTCGTTTTATTCTGACACTAAATTCCACGAGTAGATGATCTGATGCACGTTACAGCAATTAAGGCTTAAAGCTCTCGTGTTGGATTGTATCAAAGTTTGGAGATCGAAGTGTCTGATTATTTAATTCGTCAAAATCATGCTACCCTTCATCAAACGTCATCTGTAGCTTTGAAATGCGTTGCTAAAAACAACCAACAAATCAATACAAAATTTAATGGCAGTTTCCATGCCACTTTTATGTTTAAATTGAGTATTTATTGTGTGAATTCTGAAATGTCGTGTACTAGTTTTTTTCTTATTTTCAAAGGCTACGATAATCATCCATTAAAAACCGTAGTAATTGCTGCAAATTAAAGTTAAAATGAATAGATGGCGCTTCAAATCTTGTGAGAGTTATAATTGTTTTTTTAGCTTGTAGAATCAGTTATGTAATGTTCTTTGTGCTGTATACATGACTTCTCTCTGTGTGTGGCGTCTAATAAACCAATATGTCTAAAAGGATGGACGATATCATTGGAATAGCATAAAATACTAATGGAATTGGTCGTCTAACTGACCAACTGACTAACAAAAATTAAACTAGGTACATACGTATGACACATCGATCCATTTTGCTGATTCAGAAAAGATTACAGAATATTGTTAAGTGAGTGAAAACAAATTCCCGTGAATGTTCTTTTTGTTGACAAATAAATTCCAGAAGACTTAGAATTAAAAACTGTATTTAGGTGAAAAACACGTAACCATGAAATAAAAGAAAAAAAAATAACATCTACAATAGTTAGGAGGCTAACATGCCATAATTCCATTCGAAAACGCATCAAATGAAAAATAAGGTCTTACGGTCTTATATGAGTTCATATGGGCTGCTTGCGATACTAATCCCATATCTGGCAGTGAATTTAATGAGAAACGAACTTTTGGTTTTCAAGCTTGGTAGAGTACTTCCTAATTGGTCGAGCCCATCGTTTGTGAAAAGAATAAGTAACCCGAAAACTAGTATATATATGCATTTTAATGCTGTCTTGCAGTTCCATTCGGTTTTTATTTTCGCCATTTTGCTAAACATAATACCTAAGCTTAATATCGTTTTTTTGCTCAATTTTTTTATCACTTT
This sequence comes from Trichonephila clavata, assembly GCA_019973975.1. Lineage (NCBI taxonomy): Eukaryota > Metazoa > Arthropoda > Arachnida > Araneae > Nephilidae > Trichonephila > Trichonephila clavata. The sequence goes on along the minus strand of BMAO01015425.1, from coordinate 44,230 downwards.
TACAACCAATAGGAAAGAAATAAGATAGAAGCATTTACCAATTATGAATAATGATACTATTTTTGAGGATTCACCTACATTACTTTTGAGTTTCAAAGTGTTTGATAACTCTTAACCATCATTAGTTACGTATCGCTGCATTTGACGACGTTTTTAAATTTGTTGGAATTAGCTGATTGTATAATTCATAAGTACCACACTAAATTGAAGATTCGTTTCGTAAATAAATATCGTAAGATTTCTGGAAAGCAGATTACTTAGTACGGAAAATATTTATTCCCTTTAACTTTTTAATTACTTCATACTCTTTAAAATATTTAAAAATTAAAAGATTATTTTAACACAAAAAAATTATTTTCCTTTTCAATGGACTGTTTTAAAAACTATTTTTCAGATCTTAGATTACCAACAAATCAAATGCTTTATTTAAGCAAATGCACATATACAGTTCTTAGATTTTGATGTATTTTACCTATAATTTGTTATTTTATTTTGCTTATGTTCGTGTACAATATTTAGCATGCGAAGGATTCTAAAATCATGGAAATAAAAATAAAGGCATAAACATCTTTTGTTTATGTTGTGCATTAGCTCTGAGCATGGAATTTGCTCTGAAGTGTGTGTATTTTTTTTATAATTATTAAGATAAAAAATTTTAGGAAATACTGATCTCTTATTCGTTTTTTTCTATATATTCAATATGCCAGTATACGGTTTAATTTTTCTACATTTGTGCAATTTTTTATGGTAAACAGTTTTAAATAAGCTAATTAACATATAAAAGATTCAGACTATTCGATGAATATTATATCATGCTATTCATGGAAGGAAAACTACAAACTCATGTTTCTACATGTAGAATTTTTGTACATATACTGTTATACTAAACCTAAGGCTTTTTTTGATAATTGAAGTATTGGTTGAAATTTTTATACATATTTTGAAATGTATGTTTTGTAAAACTGTGCATGGAATTAGCTCTAAAATGTGTTTAGAACTTTTTAAAAAAATTTCAAAATCAAAATTAATGTTTTTTGGTCAAATTTTGGAAGTTTAATAATAAAAAAATTAAAGAGTAGCAGCAGGAAAGAAACCATGCACAGTTTTATGCAGTATATTATAAGGTACTTGTAAAAAAAATTTTGAAATAAAAGAGACAATCAAAAAAACCTTAGGGATTTAAAGAAGCAAAAGAAATTTAAATTTTACAAACATTTTGCTACAAGTTAAAAATTGTTTGTATGGAATTATTATTAAATATTAACCTTTATGAAATACAATTAATATCAAACATCAAATATTAAAAAATAAAAAAAATTCTGAAGATGGTACCTATTGCCTTAATGGTGAAAAACAGTAACGAGAAGGAAAATGCCTTATAGAATACATTTTACGAGAGTGGCATTTTGTTCGTATAATTAGTTAAATATTTGTATAAATGTGACGTTTGTCTAAAATAGTCGGTTTTATTTACATAGTAGTAAGATTCTGAGTGAGTATGCATCATATAATGCATTCTTAAGAAGGATTTATTGTACAAATGCAAGTATTAATTTTTCTTCTAATAATAAATTCCTTAAAAAGAAATTAAAAACTTGATACTAGTGAGTGTAGTGTTATTTCTTTTAGGCATATTTGACAACAAAATATCTTGAGGAAAGGAATTTCATATCGCTTATCAGTATGTTTCAACTACATATAATGGCTCTCATGGACAATCATAGCAGGGATGTTTCTTAACAACATCTTGTTGGAATATGTAAAACCAAAACCACCAAAATTCTTCAATTTAAGGAAGGTTGCAGTTAAAGTGACCGAAAAATTTAAACAGCATTTGCAGTGTCCTACCTATATCAAAAATGGATCCTAATTTTTACAGGATGACCAATTAATATTTCAAGCAAAATGAACATTTTTCTTACCAATGAGCTTAATTTTAAATTTGTGAAATGAGATTTTTTCAACATCTTAATGTTTTTTTTAAATTTATGACGCCTAATCAATTTTTTAATGTCAATAATCAGGAAGAGGAAGAGTTATATTAGCGCTTCACAATATGAAGCTGAACTATTCCTGTTGGCAATGAACTTCGTAGTTTTTAAAAGTGACCAGGACGACACTTGCGCTGAAACCTCTTCCTCTAAATCAGACATCACACCAAGGTTTAGACTTTGATTCTCGACAGATATAGCCCTTTCTTGGTCTTTTGAAAGATCACTCCCCATGTACTTGGTCGTACAAAATACACTTGTGGGAAGCGCAAAACCCTTTAAAACATATTGCTCTTTCTATTATAACAATTGGAGCACTAATTTCCATGCAAATATTTTACGTTCTTATTGACCTTGCAATCCTAAGTAGTTTCATACTGTATTAAGTGTTTAAAAAAAACAGAAATTTAGACCAGCTAACATTCCGTATAACTTCAGCTCATCAGCTTATAGACGGACATTCCTCAAGAAAAAGCAAAGGCCATAGCTTCCAAGCAAAGAAGTGAATAGTTCCGGAGGATGTGCGTTTAGTCAGTGGGGGAAATCATATGTCAAAGATGGTTTCCAACTGCATAAAATGTAGGAATTGCAGCAGAAAGTGACAAGAAAAGAGGAAACGGTCACATTCGTATGCAGAATGTGATGTCCCCTTGTGCATCGCAACATGTTCCTCATATTTTCAGGACAAATAATCAAAATAAAGAGTCATTTTCTTTAAGCCGGCTAATAAGTCCCTTAGGAAGTTTTATTCCCTAAAAGACGTTTCCTTTAATAGCATTGTTTAACTGTTTAGAAAAACATAAAAACTGTGAGAAAGTCAAAAAAGAAATAAATTGCCCTCCAAAAGATGAAACTGCATCCCCCACCCTCTACACATTGGGTCTATGTAAGCAAATGCTGATTTTCAATTATGCAAATTAATAGGGTTACACTGATTAAAATTTGCTAAGGGATATTAAATAAACTCAAATTGCAACTTGCATCTTATTTCCAACATCTATGTTTGCTATTTTTTAAAAAGGTAGAAAAATAAATATATACCTTAAAAACTGAATGCATTAAAATAAATAATCGTTTCATAAAACTTGACAGATTGTTTATTATAACCACATTTCGAGACAACAAAATTATCGGTGAGGGGCATCATAATTTCAAATCTCGGTCAAATGACTATTACGATGCTTGAGTTGAAACCCCCGTACCCTCTTACGAAACTCCACACCATACAGTAAAATTTTTAAGCCCGACAGATGTAACATTCTCCACCTCTTCATGACGCTCTTAAGTGGCATCTGGACTCGAATCCCCAACTCGACAATGCCGACAATGACAACTCTCTGTCGGTCTAAGCAAACTCCATAAAGGTTAGAATCAGATTACTTTTCAATTTAGATGTAGAATCTTCTCAGGAAGTGCTTGGGATTCATTTCGTTTCCAAAAGGTGTAAAGGTTTATACAAAAATCTATGAAATCTGCAATGAGACGTGATCAAATTCAAAATATAAATGTTTAAATATCAATAAAATACGCAATAGATGCATCAAAGACAAAATGTTATTTAAAAAAAATCATAGAAATAATTAAAATAAGGAATGTAATTTCAAAAGGTCAGAAAAATATTTTAAAAAGATCTAAAGAATAAAATTTTCGTTATTGTAATCTACTATACACAGAATAACTTTTTCAACAGTGTTTAAGATGAAAACAAATGTGGCTCATTAACAAAGATGCCTTGATCACAAAGTGTGAGAGAAATAAAATCAACTGTATTAAATATAATAGAAATATCAGAAATATGTATATAAATTTTAAGTAATAATACTTAGTTTTGTCGACAGAATTGAATGGCTTATTCAATAAAAATTTTAATACAAGCGTATGTTAAACAAACAAAATTTTTATTTAGTGTAGCCTATCAAAGGGTTTTTCTGTTTATGCGTTGGTATAAATAAATTGCTCTAGAAACAATAAAATAGAACCCACCCAAGTGATTAAATAAACACGGAATTGAGTTTTTGTTCCTTTATATATGAACCTAACCCTATATTTCAAAAAAAATTGAATTATAATTTACAAACATGATTAGATGCTAAATAAAATTAAATCGTGAGTTTGGTTCAATAATTCTGTGTCGGTTTTTCACTTTATACTAATGTGAGAGGCTTTGAATCATCTAAGATTTAATTTATCCCAGAATTAAATAGATTTAAAATGACAAACTCATATTATAGTACTTTTCGGACTGTAATTCATTACTCTACAAAAAACTGCCTAATAAAAATTCCATCTTAAAATTTTATTCTGTAATTATACTAGAAATAAAAAAATATAACAAAGGAGTGCCGTGTATAGTTTAATAATTCAACATAATTTTAAATTGTCCAACTGTTTTAAGAATTGAAAGTCATGCTTTGCGTAGTCTGAAGAAGTGTAATGATTTAGGTTAAAAATCAATAAATCATTACATTAATTATTTTACCTTTTAATTTGATTTGTTCATAATTGTATTTTGTGTGAGGATCCTTTCCGATGAAACTAAGTTAAGATATTTACGAAACATATCGTCCACCACCTTCGCCAAGCCAAAAGATAAAGGAAAACAAACCCCGCTAAAGGAAACAAACCTAGCCAGATGTTTTCATCTTTTCTGTACATTTGTGAAAACAAATTTCCGAGCACTTTCGTTCCTTTTAGTCTCCCCATACACAAATAATATCCAAATTTAGAATTTATTACCCTATTCTTGAAAAAAAAAACAGGTACCTTTGAAATAAATTTAAGATCCAATAACATAGCAATATTTAAGTCGCCGTAATTGCATTTAATATTTTGCCAAATGTATGTGAATCATCCTTTATAGTAACCTGTACATAAATTCGATTATATACGATTCTAAAAGTTGTCCTGCGGTTCCAATATGTTTCTAGTTCGCCAAATCACGTAATATTTTAGATACTTCGGCACTAGGTTGAATATTTGAAAATAGTCCACTACATTCGCTTCTGTAGAAAAAAGGTAAAACATTTTAAAACTTGCAACAAAATAAGAAAAATGTACAAGAATTTAAAATTCATGAACCAAATTATTTTGTAACATTCACTAACAATATTTTAGAGTTTAAACTGGTCCAAGAAGATTTATCAACACTCGTTGCTGCATATCGAGATATTTTAGACCACGTTTTTGAATTCATCGGAATTGGACTATAATATAAATCTTAAGTTACTAACTTAATGGAAAGTTTTGTTTTCTCTATAAATATTATAAGTATTTTTAGGAAAGCATATGACTTAATACGTAAAACACTAATTTAACTTTAATAACTTTATAATTTATAAAAAAAATTTAGATAACACTTATGAATTAGTTTAACTTTTTATGGTATGCTCCATAATACTTTTCTGGCACTATATTATTAAAGAATTCAAAATCCTTTTTTTCATTTACTGTTAAAAATTCATAAAATCATATTCCACCTATTTATTAACTACACCGACATTCCGTTAACGTAACAAAAATATTTTTTTGAATAATTTCTACGAAACCCAGTCTAAATAACGGTACTGAAAACACAAGAAGCACAAAACGTCTTTCATAAAAGTATCATTTAGCTAAATTGTTTAGAAATTTTAAAACAAAACGTAGCAATCTCAGTACCTAATACAACGATTGCATAACAGTATGGCGTGAGGGAAACTTCTCCATAATTCTAAATGAATACAGTTTTTTCCCTTTCCAGCAAATTTTGATCCATAATAATGTCTTATACGAAACTATTTTTATATTCCGTTCATATATACATCGCATGCATTTGGTTCAAAACTCAACCCTGATAACTTAGCTATTAATTCTAAATTTTTCAAAAAAAGTTCATTTTGATATACGAATAAAAATTTATTCAATTTCATATTATATTGTCACTACAATAGCAATGTAGAATATTATACACTTTAAACAACAAATAGTCAAAACCTTTCACAAAATATGTAAGATCTCATTTTTTCATGTTTGTGAAGCGATTTTCTAATTAGTACTCAAAATATATTTGAAGAATTTTCCATAATAACAAAAATTTTTAATGCAATTTGATGTCTGGAAACAAAATACACTCCTACATAAAGAAACATAGAATATAAGATCCATGTTTTAAATGAAATAAAAAAAGAAGATATAAGAAAATAACAAATTAGCAAACACTTAAAATTGAGTTATGAAAATTTAAATGCCTACAATGGATTTTATATCACATTTTAAATAGTTTGGAGCACGTATCATTCAATATCTAAGAAACAATAAAACTTTAAAAAATTGTCTCATTATTCATAATACAGATCTTAGTTTAGTTTTTTTAACAACACCCAAACTAATATAATTACAATAATTCAAATCTCTATAACATAAAATGAAATTATAAATATAATTTCTTATAAGCTGTATGAAGACACATATGCATTTTTTAAAAGTAATCTTAAGTAAAACACATGCAGCGAATTTCGCAAACGTAAGAATCTTCAGTAGTATGAATAAGCAAATGATTTATTAAGTTACGTCTTTGAGAGTAAACCTTTTCGCGCAGATGTGACACACGCAAGGATTTTATTCAGTATGAATCCGTAAAAGAATTTTTAAGCTGTTTCTATCAAATAAAGTCTTGTTACAAAATTCACACGTAATAGGCTTTTCTTCAGTTTCAATATGCAATTGTATTTTCTTATGACTAATTTGAGTGAACGCTTTTTTGTCAAATTTCACAAACATAAGGCTTTTCTTCAGTATGGATACGAAAATGCCTTTTTAAGTTGCATCTTACAGAGAAATGCTTGTTGCAAACTTCACAAGAAAATGGCTTTTCTTCAGTATGTATACGCAAATGTATTTTCATATAACCAAGTTGAGAGAAAGCCTTGTTGCAAATTCCACAGTTATAAGGCTTTTCTTTAGTATGAATCCGCAAATGTCTTTTCAATTGACCAAGTTGAGTGAAAGCCTTGTTGCAAATTTCACAAACATAAGGCTTTTCTTTAGTATGAATCCGCAAATGTCTTTTCATATGACCAAGTTGAGTGAAAGCCTTGTTGCAAATTTCACAAACATGAGGCTTTTCATTTTTATGGATACGCAAATGAATTTTTAGAGATTGATTTTGACTGAAAGACTTGTTACAAATTTCACATACATACGGCTTTTCTTCAGTATGAACACGCAAATGTTTTTTCATATCACCAAGTTCAGAGAAAGCCTTGTTGCAAATTTCACAAACATAAGGCTTTTCTTTAGTATGAATCCGCAAATGTCTTTTCATATGACCAAGTTGAGTGAAAGACTTGTTACAAATTTCACATACATACGGCTTTTCTTCAGTATGAACAAGCAAATGTTTTTTCATATGATCAATTCGAGTGAAAGCCTTTTTGCAAAGTTCACAAACATGAGGGTTTTCATTTTTATGGATACGCAAATGAATTTTGAGACTACCATTTTGAGTGAAAGACTTGTTGCAAATTTCACAAACATAGGGTTTTTCTTCAGTATGAATGCGCCTATGGATTTTTAGATCTCCTTTCCGAGTGAAACTTTTGTTGCAAATTTCACATGAGTATGGTCTTTCCTTGGCATGAATATGCAAAATTCTTTTTGATTTGCTTCTTTTAGTATCACTGTTCAGTAACGTTTGTCCACAACGATTTAATGTATTCGACTTCACAGTGTGTCTCTCACTTAAAATTTCATGATGTTCTACAAATGTTTCTACACCACTAACATAATACTTTTTTGTTTCCTCCATTTTTAAAATATTTCATACTAGTCTGACATAAAACACAGCACTCGTTGCTAAATTAATGTTTCTCTCTTGATAAACTTATGCAGATAGTACATACACACATTGCTTTATATAGAACGTTGCTTAAATGACCCTTTTGAAGAACTTTTTTCATTTTTACATGGCTTGCACATAGCTATTGATTAATTTCGCTTGAGACGGCTAAGTTTGAAATAAATATTTAGAGATATTTCATTGTAAATACAACATCACTCCACAAGAATACTAAACTTTAAAATAGTTACAAACATATAAATCAGAATTGTAGAACTTCTAAAAGCAAAAGGATAGTCCCCGGAGACATTTCAATGGGAAATTCAGTCCCCTTGTACTTTTGTCTAGGGGTTTATGGCCTTAAAAAAGAAGCATAAATTTTTCTACCATTTTCTTATACAAAATTACGTAGTTTTAAATTTATATATATATATATATTTCAGTATGAAACGTAATGTTTTGTTTGGAAGCTGAAAAGAGTTTTCTGGAATAACATTTTTGAATACTTAAGAAAAATATTAAATTGTGTTCCCTTTTTTTTAGATCTTTTCGATTCGTAATCATTTAAACATTGTCAATCAGTACTGTTGTAATTGTCAGGGGTTCATAGTTTTGGAGATTCCATTTTCAGATTTGAATTTTTAAAAACTGCTTATGCTTAAATATTTAAAAAAAGAGGAACTCGGATGCTCGTATAGATATTCTCAATTATGTAATAAATGTAAGTTATGAACCTGAAACACCTGAAATTAAATTAGAAACTGAAAGGTGGTTATTTAAGTTTTCAATTATTCTTCCTTCAGTGATTAACTATATTAAATCTGATTCATATTACAATATTTTTTCCTATAAAATGAAATGCTACAAAATATTATGTGCCCGTTAAAAAAAATTTTGATCTGAAATTATTTGGCACTGTTCAAATCTTTGCTTCTATATTTAGATTTATTGGATGTGTAGCAAATGATCTGCTATTCTTTTTTTCATTCATATTATTACTATAAACTTTTTTTACGAAATAAGGAATTTAAGTTATATAACTTGCTTTTGTTTATGTAAGATTAGCAATTTTTGTTATCTTTGTCGCATTAGATCAGCTATTATTCTAACAATGACATGGCTGTAGTTTTTAGGATTTTGAGTTTTCGTTCAACTAAAGACAAGGGTTGATACACCTTAGATGTGTTGAGTTCAAAGCTCTTCCATTGATGTATCGCCGCGGTAGCCCAGTGGTCTAGGCATCGGATTGTGGCTAGCATCTCATGAAATCGATCCCAGTACCACTGAAGACAATCTGTGTAGGGGCGCGATGCACGTCAAATCTGTCGAGAGCTCAAACTTTCTCCCGTTAGTGTGTTGTGTTGTGGTAGTTAGAAGAGGGGGTGCCAACTCTGGTGTTATCCGCGTCACTTGACCATGGTTCAAAATTACGCGAACCGTCCCCAAAAGCCCTCGTGTCGCTGAACATTGGGAAGTTAATACTCACTCCCGTTGAAGTTGTGTGTCAGTTATTCAAGGGAACATCTTCGTTACTTGACTGAAGCTCAAATTTACGAGGTCAGTAAACGAAAGTCCTCGTGTGGCTTTATAAAGTGACGAAAATATAACTTTCACAGTTTCTATTCTTTTTTATATCTTGAATTATAAAAAGCAAGAAAGAATATCTTTTGTCGGGTGAATTAATATTAATGTCGCATTCTTCAGCTACTCCAGGGCTTTTGATGCTGGACTTCATTATTTTGAACCATGGTTAGGTCACGGGACGGCACCAGAGCTACTACCTCCTCTCCAAGCTAAAAACTACGCCAACGATTGGGCGTTTGATCCTCGACCTATTTTACGTGAAGTGGTCTCTAACAGCGGATCTTCAGCTGCACAATGTTCGAACTCCTGTTACGTCGTCCACGAGTTCGTGACCATAACCACTAAGTTACCACGGTAGCCAATCATATGTTGAGAAAATTCATATTTTACAATCTATGAGTACAAAGTATTCAATACTGGCAGAAAACTAGAAATGGTCTATACAGCATTGGAACCGATCAATTGAACCGTTTTAATCAGACTTAATTTCCTACAAATAACGTTTTAGCAGGAAGATGATATTATGATCCATGCATTTATTCCTGGATGTAAAAACGGAGTTTTATGAGAATAAAATAAATTCATTTGCAATTCATGAAGTTCATTAACAATGTTTGTAAAGTCATTCAGATTATAGTGAATTTAGAGTAAGGTCATTTAGTGTTTTTTTTTTATTTTACTAAATCTATTTCATTCAGAGAGACGACTGGGGCTTTTCGAATTTGGTTTATGCAAATTGTTTAAGAAGGTATTGAATCAATACTGTTGTTTTTATTTATATGCAGTTGTTTACCATAACAACGAATACACACATATCCCAAATGATGGTGGCAAACTTAATTTTCGTCATAATATTATAATGAATACAGTAAAACTGATAGCATTTGTATATTTTGAAAAATGGGTAGTACAATATGAACCTTTAGTAAAGAAACAATATTGTTTAGCGTTAGTGTTTACAGAAGCCATCAATTGAGAACGTCCAAGTAGAAGGAAATTTCTCCTAGAGCTATGTGAATATTACATTAAAACAAACAAGTTAGTCTGTTTACAATGCGAACGTGATCGTTTGTATGATTCCTTGAGATGGAGAGAAAATTGAAGTCTTGTAGCTGGTCAGTCTCAAGTGGATGTGGCTCGATGGTAACACGTGGTTTCCAAAAAAGTGGTCTGCCGATTATGGAATCAGATCCAGATAAGTGGTACTAACACTAGGAAGGTCAACTAAGGTCACCACAGAGCATCACCATCTGCCCAAGATCGTGACTTGGCATTAAGTGCACAAACACATAGGTGTAAAATGGCTTCTCAGTTACTGTGTCTGGAAGAAGAAATTCCAAGCAAACAGTAGAATTTCCCAAACTTTTTTGTCTCACAGAGCCCTTGACATGTTTTTAGGTTTGGCGTAAGGCCCTGCTTAATAAATATTGAATTTTTACAAATTTATTAACTGAAATGTATTTTTGACACCTGGCACTACTACTTCTACTCTAAACGAATTAAATTTCTAACTGTAATGAAGAATTGTGTATAAAATTTATAAATCACTGGATAAGTAATTAACTTAAAAGTTAATTAATAAATAAAACTGTCAAATAAAGTACCTTAAAATCAAACAAATAATTTTAATGGGAGAGGTAGATCTCTTGCACTACGATATAGAATTTTCAACATTTGGTTTCAATATTTTCTAGTTTAACCTTAAATTTCCTCTGTTAGTGTCCATTTTTTTTTTAAATTGGCAACCGCGCTGAAACTCCTTCACACTAGGAAAAGCAATAAAAAACTTCCTCGCGATATTCCAAAAGTTGGGACAAATAACAGGTTTGACTTTTTATAACCGAAATTGCTGGCATCCGTTTCTAAACTTTAAGATCTATTTTAGTGGTTATTACAATTAGTTCCTGTTGTAATGTGCACTTTTTTTCAATATGACCCTATGAATTGATTGACTACTATTGTATTGCCATAGTCAAAACATTCTCATAATCTGGTTTCAAAATCTGAATAAATGCATTTAAATGTTGAACGTAGGTTAAAACGCTATGACAGATTGTCTGCAGCAAATTTAAAAAATTCTTGACTTCTCTAGCTTAACTCCGGAAAATAAAGTTGAAAAATAGGTAAAATGTGGTTTCCACATATTATAAACTTTAAAAAAAAATTAAAATCTCAATCAAGTTTAATGAGAACCACTGTCATAGAGCCCCACTTACACCTCACGGACCCGAAATTTATTTTGGCTGACGTAGACACCTTGGAGGTCAACATAGACCCCTTTTGTACTATTTAGACCACTTTATGAATCCCGAGTCTACAGTCTTCTTTTAGAGACGGTCCCTTACGCTCGGCATCCACTCTGGTGCGTCCCTTTGACTGCCTCCAGCAGGAAAGACCAAATATTGCGCAGCTGAAAAAAACAGTCTTGGACACCCCTAGAATGGGGGCATGCTCCTTTCAGTGATGAGTCAGAATGTACCAGAAAAAGTGATTCTTGTCGAGATTTCCCTTAGAGAAAAAATGGAACTAAATTCCGTCTCTCCTACATAACGAAAATCGATAGGTTACAAGGGGAAAAATCATAGTGTGTGGAGGCATAATGTTGGGCAGACATACACCGCAGCACATTTTTCGTACGGGTACTATTAAATCATAGCGCTAAAAGGATGCGATCCTGGAAGCCTATGTGTGGTTTTTTGTGTGCTGTGCGCCCGGAGTGCATTTGTATTGATGATAATGTGCCGCCTTACAGAAGTCACTTTGTTGATGAATTTCATGAAAGAGTTGGTATTTTGCCGTATAAATTGACCACCTGGGCTTTAGATATTCATTCTATTAAACATTTTTTGGATGGTCTAGGTAAAGACATTTCTCAGCGAAGCTCCCCTCCCAGGACACCCGAGGAAATAAAAGTCCAACTTAGGGAAAAATGGGCAGCCAAAAATACTTATAGAAGCCTTTATAAATAGCAAGTGAGCTCTTTGTGGGGCTCTTGTATTGCAGTTCACAATGATCGTACTTCATATTAGACTTTTCTCAAGGTAAATGGTTTATCTATGATTCATGATTTCTTATTTTTGGATAATATCGTGAACCTTAATTCAAAATAAAAATCTTATTTATACTTTAAGTTGCTGTATCCTTTAGCACATTGTAGCAGGCCTCTGTACCAAATTTAGGGGCAACGTAGTGAATTGTTTATCTGTTTTCAAGGAATTTATGTTTATGGTCTTAAGTTTGAACTTAAGTGTAGGATGCTGAAAGCCGGTAAAATTCAATTAGCGTATGTGTTTGTATAAAATATATTTTGAAATGTTATATTTTATACATCAAAGGCTTAATTTAAGCCATTTAAATTAATAAGTTTTCACTGATTTTAAAATTTATTTTGGATAGTGATGATATTTAAATTACAACGTGTATTTAAGTCTTACAATTATATATTAAAAATGTTTCCTATAAAAAGATGAAATAAGGACTAAAATATACTTTGAATGATTAATGTATTAAATATGTATAATAGTTTCATAAAAATTAAACGATTGATTATTTGTAATGTATTCCGAAGCAATGATCTAGTGGAGTGAGGATTTATAATTTTGAAAAACGGTCAAATGTCGAGAACGACATTTGTGTCGGTATCTGCCTCTAGAAAATTCCACATTTTGAGAATTTAGAGCATTATCCAATTTAAAGTTCATTAATATATTTATATGACGTGTATTAAATAGCAACCGGGCTGGAACCGTCACTCAAAAATGCCTGTAAAGACTACCTACTCAGAGCGACCTCAGACAATAATTGATTAGAATTACTTTGTATTGATAGGTTTTAGCTTGATTCTGAAGAGCAGAAATGTTTACACAAACATTCCTGAAATTTGCACACAAAAAAAAAATTTTGCTTAAAATCAATAAAAAAGTCAAATAAATTATTTAAATACCATAAAATACAGAATAGAAGCACTAAAATACAAAAAGTCTTGAAATCATTAAAAAAAAAGGCTAGAAAAGTATTAGTCAGGCTCATAGAATACATCTTTCTTTAAACTCGGTAAGTAAATCTAACCTATATTATACCATGTTTGTGAAAAATAAAGAAATATATTTATTTGTTGATTACTTTATCGAAGAGTTGGTAAATATAAAAGGAAGAAGAATTACAGAAAAGGGAATCTTACATTACTACAACCAAGCGAAATTATATTTTTTACTCCAATCGTGAGCTCACTTATACGTGTATGAACCAAACAGTACATTTAAAAACAAATTGTGACTATAGATACATGAGCAAACAGTATATTAATCGCGTGGTTTTCTTAATAATGATGTATCGATACCACCACATACTAACTTGAGGCGTATTGAATTCTATCAGATTTATACTCTACTATAATTCAACAGATTTTGAATGAGAAACCCTGAAAATTTTACTCTTGGTTTTCGAGTTTGGCACATACAATCCAATTTCTAATGAAATTCAAAAAATTAAATTAATGTAAATACGTATAATACCATCGACACATTTCGCTAATTAAGAAAAGATTACCGAATATTGTCATTAATTTCGGAAGTGATTGAAAACAAATTCCCAAGCATGTCCTTTGTTTGTGTGTGTCGACAAATAATCTCCCGAAGATTTGACATTAAATACAGTATTTATGTGGGGGGGAAAAACACGTAGCCTTGAAGTGGAAAGAAAATCCAATAACATCTACAATAGTAGGTGGCCAAAATTCCATAATTCCATTCGGAACGACAACAAATGAAATTTTATGGAATAAGTAACCATAAATCTAGTATTTATAAGCATTTAAATGCTGTCTTGCAGTACCATTTTTTTTCTATTTTCACCGTTTTCCTAAACATAATACTTAAACCTAAAACCGTGTTGCTAATAGATTTAAAATTTTTATCATTTTTACAACAAAATAGAAGAATAATAATATAAAAGAAATTACAAATTTTTTAAATAATGATACTCTTTTTGAGGATTCACTGACAATATTTTTTAGCTTCAAACTCTTCGAAAACAGTTAACAATTATTAGCTACATATCGCGGCATTTCACGACGTTTTTATATTTGCCGGAATTATAGTCGATGGTATAATTTATAAATACGAAATTCAATTGAAGCATTAAAGAAAAAGTATTTTTTTTTCAAATTTTATGCTTACATTTAATTTTTATGACGATACGGAAAAAAACTTCCCAAGAACTTATTCGCCGGCTTAAAGAAAATTACATTTAATGGTGATTAATTGCCTTGAAAATATCAGAATTATGTTGCGATGCAAGGGGACATCACCTTCTACACACGCATGTGACCGGTTCCTTTTTTTTGTCATTTTCTGCTGCATTTCCTACATTTTCTGTAGTTGGAAACCATCTTTGTCATGTGATTTCCCACACTGACTAAACTCACATCATCCGGAACTATTCACTTCTTTGCTTGGAAGGTTGCAGGATGGCCTTTGCTTTTTCTTGAGGAATGTCCGTCTATTAGCTGATGAACTGAAGCTATATGGAATAATATAGCTGGTCTAAATTTCTGTCTCTTTTGTTCACTTGCTACAGTATTAAACTACTTAAGATGGAAAGGTCAATAAGATAATAAAAGATTTGCATGGGAATTAGTGCTCCAATCATTATAATAGCAAGATCAATTTATTATAAATTGTTTTGCGCTTCCCACAGATGTATTTTGTAAGACCAAGTACACGGGAAGTAATCTTATCTTTCAAAAGACCACGAAAGGGCTATATCTTTTAAAAATCAATGTCTAAACCTTAGTGTGATTTCTGCATTATAGGAAGAGATTCCAGCGCAAGTGTTGTTCTGGTCATGCTTCAAAATTACGAAATTCATTGCCAAAAGGAATAGTTCAGCTTCATATCCTGAACAGTTAATATAGCTCTTTCTCTTCCTCATTATTGACATTTAAAAAATTGATTAGACGTCGTAAATTTCAGAAACAATTTAAGATGTGGAAAGATCAGCAAAAAGTGGCAAACCATTCTCGTACATGTTTAAAATCAAAAATGTTGCTAGTGAATCCTCAAAAATAATATCAATGTTTATAATTAGTTAATTCTAAATTATTCTTGTCTTATGTTATTGTGAAAATGATAAAAATTTGGGACCTATGATCTGTGTATGTGAAATTTTTATTAAAAATTTTACAAAAATTTGGTCTAATATGTAAGTACTCGAAAGAGTATGCGGTTTAGTAAAACTGCGAAATAAAAAACATATTGGAACTGCACAAAAGCGTATAGATTCATACTTTTACGAGTTTATGGGGTGGTGACTTTCTAAAGAACATTCATTTGTCGCAGTTTAAAATGCAATTACACCGTTTTAGTAGATTAAATATTTTACGTCTTATTAGACTTTTCGTTTATTTCAAGTGTATTTCTCTAAATACAATATTTAAATCTACATTTTTGGAAATATATTTACGTACCAAAGAAGCATGCTGGATAATTTGTTTTCGCTCACCTGCAAAAGCAGTGACAATATCCGTCATTGTTTTTTTTTTGAATGAGTAAAACTGGTCAACGTTATTATACATGTTTTACATTTTTTGGAAAGGCTCCTAAAAGGCAATTACATAGTGATTAAATTAGAATTTAATATAATTAATGTATTGAACTATCAGTATTTAACAGAAATAATTGAAGTCTTTAAACTATCAAAAACATGACTTTTTATTAGCCTAATGTGGATTAAAAGTTAATCGTTTCAAAATAAATTAAATTAATAAATCTTGTATAAATAGTTAACTACTACGTTACATAAACTACGCCTTTCATAAATATAGTTAATATACAACACACACACACACACACACACACACAAAACTAAGATTTCATCGAAATTCATTTCCGGATTTTTAGGCTAACAATTAGAAATCAAGTTGAAACATTTTCCGGTTTTGTCATTTTAAATTCAGGTCTGTTTAACTCAAATACAGGATAAAAATATAACCGGATTCTCAAAGCATTACGTTTGCTTGAGATGAACATTGATACAACACTATTGACCAAACCGCGTGATTTTATTTTTTAACGAATGTTCACATTTGAGATATTTAATATATCGTTTTGAAATATAATCAGATGCATCAACCAAATATATATCTGGCTCAAGTACATCTGAACTAGCGAGTAGAAAAAAAAATAATAAACTCAGCTTGGATTTAATAGTCAGCATACTTTTTTGTAATTTATTCTGCATTTTATTAATACTAACGCTTCGATATAACAATTCAAATAAATATATATCTTTACAACTCACAAACACAGTATAATAGCTTATTTTCACTTTTGAATTTTTGCTTATTTAGGATCAGCTTTTGTTTAGTTTACTTTATAATCGTTGATTCAAAAAGTTTTTGAAATCTAAGTAATCATGCTAAGTATTATTCACAAATTAAGTCTTTTTTTCAGACTTCTGTCTATATTATGATATTCCTTTTAAAATGTTGTCTAGTTTTTTCTTGGAATTTTACATGAGAGAGCATATTATTTTTACTACCGTAATTTCGAGCGTATAGTCCGCGGACTATCTGTGTTTAAAATGAGAATTTTTGAAGCTGCGGACTATCCACCAGTGCGGATAATACGGTGGTTGTTCACGGTTAAAATCGTTGAAATTTAAAAAACACGCTGTGGTGAACTGCCGATGATCAAATATAAAAAAAGCGTGAGATTCCAAGAAAACATTCGTATGTATCGATAGTAAACCATAGAGCATAGTGCAGAACGAATGAGTAGTAGCAAGAAGAGCTCCTAAAATCCATCCTGGCACATCAAGCGATGCCGGGATGTGAGCACTCACTTAGCGCAACCAGAGTCTTGTATCCCAGTATCCTAAGCACTGCTTTAGCGCAACTGCCAAGAGGGGGAAAAGTAGTTGATGCGCCAGCACGATCTTTAGGAGCCTTAGTAGCAAGTACCTGGAGTACGAAAAAAAGTGTGATTCATTTACTTATAGTGTGGTTTGGCAACACTGAGTGAGGGGGGTCGAAGGTTTCATTTCATTGCCACTTATCACGAGGATAGCACGTTGCACAGTATTTTGTTTTCATCTTCGATAACGTTGATGAAACATCGCAGAATTTTACTGCTGAGTTTAAACTCAAGGTAGTTGAGAAAGCTGAAAAAGATGGAAATAGAGAAGTGGTCCGTTATTTTGAAGTGGACGAGAAAGCGGTGAGAAATTGGTGCAAACAAAAGGATGTGCTAAAAAGCATGGGAAGAAAGCGATCCAATGGGCACGGAAAAGTAAAATGGCCAGCTCATAGTTTTGATCTCTAGTTCAATGACGAGGTATAAAATTAAACTAGCAATTTACAGTCAAAATTCCTTACCATCTTAATTCGAGAATTTTGAGTCCAGACATATTTAAAGTAAATCAGTCTCTCTATACGGAAAGTATTCAGTGTCAGAGGAAAACAATCCACATAAGTAGACAAAAAATAAAAATTCGGAGCTTGGTTATCCTCAGACACTGTAGCCACTATAAATTAATAAATTTATGATTAACACATTCGCTTCTTTTACTACTAGTATTCGTAGTAAATAACAATGATACACTCGGATATAAAGTGTAGACGAATTTCAAAGGAACAGAAAAATTGCACTAACTTCCTGTTTTTTCGTCCCTTATATACGGAATATTATTCGATAGGATTTCCTCTATCAAGAAAATGATCTCAGGTCTTTTTTATGAATTAATTGTGATGACTGTGTGTATGTGATTGTTATCACATTTCAAAGACACATAAAGTGGCCGTGGTAGATTAGTGGTCAATTTAAATGACACGTGTGTGGTGTTTCATAAGTTTCAGCTTAGTAACGCTGGAGATCCACCGTGTAAGGGAGGCGATGCATGTTACATCTGGTGAAGGTCGAACGCCCTCCCATTAGAGCGTGGTGTGGAAATTTGAAGATGGGTGTAGCAGTTCCGGTGTTATATTTGTCACTTGAAAATGGGTCAAAATTACGAGGTCCGTAAAAAAAAGCCCTCGAGTATTTGAATAGTGCTATCTTCATATTCACTGACTGACTCAATCTCTCAAGGTACATCAAAGCTATTGGTAATGAATAATATAATTGTGTGTGAACCCCTTACAATTTACGAAGAGCAGGTGACACCTGAGCAGGTACCCCTATCCGAACTTCCTCGCCACGTTAATGGAAGGACTATAAGCCTGGACAAATTTAACGCGTATCTCTACACCACTGTTCTAAGGCGGCACAAGGACTGGAATTTTTGACACGCCGGCCATGAGTTCGTGTCCATGACCATAAAGTTACCGCGTCCACGAAATGGTAATTTAAGAGAGAATTTTAGATAAAAAAAAAGAGATCAAAAACACTCAACCTAAAAAGTAACATTGTTTAAATTAACCCTTTAATTGGTTTGCTGGTACACCGGATGGGGTTGCCGAATGCTTACCACAACCGGTTTGTCTTTACGCTGTATGGACACTGATATTTTCTTTTTTCTAACTTTTGATTTGCATATATTTTTAATTCTTTTAGTGAGATTATTATGTGTTTTTGAAAGATGCAGTTTTTCCATGGTATTGAAGTACTTCCCAAACGCGATTATCTTTCTGGTGTAGACTGGAATTTTTCATTGAAGGTAGGAATTTAGGCTCTTGAAAATATTCGATGAAGAACAGGTATTAAAACTCTAAACTCAATAGGCGTAACAGCCCATGAGGGCCAAGGCCTACTGTGCCCATCTCAGTATACGTGACCATTGGGCGCTGTTGTGCATACACCACAGGTAATTAAAGATATTTAAAAGAATTATAGTACTGAGATTATATATATATACAATACACAAAATCCACAATCGTTTAAATGAGAAAAACATAAAACTTTTTTGCAAGTATGTCACAAATTCTGTAAAGACGTATGAAACATTATTTATAGTACAGAGTATACTTATAAAAAGAAAAAATTTAGGTTTTTTGTGTTCCAAAATTATAAAATAAAAAATTAGGCTAAAAACTTTAAATTTAAATAAAATTCTTCTTTTCTCGTATTCTTTGAAGTATTATGCTTAGTTTTATGCAATGTAAAAATGTAACTCATTTGTAATATTTAAAGCAAAAAAATTAACCCTTAAGAGTTCTTATTATCGATGAATGCACAATAAGGTATGTATACAAGGGGTGATCAAATGAAAAGGTACGAAATGACATGAAAATGAATCAGTTAAATATTTGCATATTCCGCCATGGGAGAATGTAGCGAGACATCTCGGGATGCCATTGGAGGCTTTGACTGGGATCGGATCATGCGCAGGCGCCCGCTTGCGCAGGAGAGAGCAAAGGCTCTTATATATATAAAAAGTAGCGTCCAAATGATGTGGCAGTCCGTATGAGGACAGGATGGCGTTCGCGTTGCAAAATTCGACGATTGAGGAGCAGCGAAGTGTTATCCGATTTCTGACAGCGGAAGGTGAGAAACCGGCAGTTATTCATCGGCGGATGGTGACCGTTTACGGGGAGAAATGTGTCTTTGACAAGTCTGTCAGAAAATGGAGTGCTCGTTTTCGTGCAGGCCGTGAGAGTGTGGGTGATGACCAGAGACCAGGCCAGGCAAACACTGTCATCACGAGCGATCTCATCGACAAGGTGGACGACCTAGTGAGATGTGATCGGCGTGTCACATTGAGAATTTTGGCGCTGAAGTTGGATGTCAGCTATGGAACTGTGTGGACAATTGTTTACGACAGGTTGCGATTTCGGAAGGTGAGTGCCGCTTGGGTTCCGAAGCAGCTCACCGACCAGCAAAAGAAACTGAGTATGGGACTAGCACTGCAACATCTGTTTCGGTATCAGGAAGACCCCGCTTTCATGAAGCGGATCGTCACAGGTGATGAGACCTGGTGCCATCACTACGAGCCAGAGACAAAGCGGGACAGCATGCAGTGGAAGCTTGCGTCGTCACCTCCCCCTAAAAAATTCAGAGCCGTGAAGTCAGCAAGCAAGGTGTTGTTCACTGTCTTTTTCGACGTCCAAGGTCCACTACTTGTGGAATTCCTCGAGCACAGAAAAAGCATTAACTCCGATGTGTACTGTGAGACACTCCGACGCCTACGCAGGTCCATCAAGAACAAAAGACAGGGGCTGCTCACGGAGGGTGTGGTTCTGTTCCATGATTACGCGCGTCCACACGTCTCCAGGGTCACACAAATGGAACTGGACAAGTTCAAATGGGAGACGTTGGACCATCCACCCTACAGTCCGGACATTTTGCCCTGCGATTTCCATGTGTTTGGTCCACTGAAGAAACACCTGAAAGGGAAGCACTTCAACTCGGACGACGTACTCAAAGACACTGTGAAGGACTGGATCTCGTCACAGCCACAGCAATTCTAGGAACAAGGAATCCTGCGGCTTGTTCATCAGTGGGATCGTTGTGCTCAGGCCTATGGTGAATATTTTGAATAAAGTCTACATTTGTACCCCCCCGTGTCGTTTCGTACCTTTTCATTTGATCACCCCTTGTATATATATAGAATGTAAACGGGTCTTTAAATTCTAAAGTATGAACAATCGTCGATAAAAACTTTCCTATATTACACCTGTTCTTTACATTATGGGGACATTATAAGGTCCATTTCCTACTAACGCGAGGCAATTTCTATTTTTGAGTACAGTAAGTTTATTGAAAAATCCGAATTTGCAAAATGCGCTGAAAGAGTCTCCTGAAGTGTGAGTCAAGGACCATCACCACTATCCCGGCGGAAAATATTTAAAAGTTTTCAAACCCAAAAAGTTCAACTGAAAGAAAAGAGAGACTTTCGATATTCTTCTTAAAGTACTCACACTGAGTCCAAGTGTTTTATTCATTGAAAAAAAATCTTTCGATTCTTAAGCGAACATTGTTTACAATTGCAAGAAAAATTAAATCCAAATTCTGTCTTAGGACAAAACCACTAAATTGGTATAAGTAGTTAATTAAGTTAATTAGAATATGTATTACAAAAACGCCTATTGGGTTACAGTTAAAATTATATTATAATGCAGTTTCCTTCTAATGCTATCCATCCGCAGTGAAAAAACTGACATAGTTAGATTTAAATTTGAAATGCCCTCCAAGACTATCACCTATCACCTTTATACGTTAACTAGTTTATATATTTCACATCTATACCTCTACAACTAATCCATAATGAGTGAATATTAACGTCCACTGTTCAGCAACATGAGGGCTTTTCCGATGGACCTCGAAATTTTAAACCATGGCCAAGTGACGAAGACGACACCTGAGCTGACATTTCCCTGCAAAGAATCACACCACACCAATGGGAGGACGTTTGAGCTCTCGAGAGATTTGACGTGCATCGCTTCCCTACATGGCGGGTCTTTAGTGGTACTCGGATCGTACTCATGACATGTCTGCCATGATCTGGTACCTTGAACACTCGGCTACCGCAGCTACGACTAATCCACAAAAAATACGTTTAAAATGGAGGGGAGGGGGTTATACTTCTATATATTTTCAGCTACTTTTAAAGTTTACCTGCCTCCAGCGAAATAAATCTATAGTTATCTACAAGCCATGTAAAAAGGAAATCAGACTGCAAAATAGGATCATTTACGCAACGTTTTATATAATATTCACTTTCTGCCTAAAGTTATCAGGAAAAAGCTTTTCTTACGGACCATTGCGTCATTCCTTCTCACCTCACCCCTCTTGTACGGAGAAATGGAACAACCCCCTTTTTTGTGTACTTTGTTTTTTG
Organism: Trichonephila clavata; assembly: GCA_019973975.1. Lineage (NCBI taxonomy): Eukaryota > Metazoa > Arthropoda > Arachnida > Araneae > Nephilidae > Trichonephila > Trichonephila clavata. The sequence goes on along the minus strand of BMAO01015425.1, from coordinate 22,066 downwards.
TTTCTTCTCTCTGTGTAGTTGTTGTTCGTTCGAGTTTGAATAAAGGTGTCGCAATGCATTGGTAAAAATTCGTTGAATCGTTATATCGTATTAAAAATTATTCCTGAGCCTTCGACGTTTGTGCAAAAATTGAACATAAAAAATGATCCGCCTTGCGGAGTATTATTAAATCGCCAGAACCTGTGGATTTAGAAGATATTTAAGAAATATTTTCGTTGGTTTCACTGCTTTGAATGCGTCATGGCGAAAGGCGTTAAAATTCTCGAAAGGAAGTTCTCCGACATCGAAAAACAGTTAAGTGGATTTATCGCATTTGTGGACACTTTCGTTGAAGATGACAAAGAAGTGTTATCTTTCAAATTAAGTCAATTTGATAGACTTAATGCAAAATATGAATCAGTTAAAGAAGAAATTTTCACTTCTTTATCAGACGGAGAATTTCAAAATTTCGATGGAAAAATTACCACTTGCAATGAACAAACACATTGAGAAACTCGAGGTAAGACTTAAATACTTGAATTTAAAATATAGTAAAAATAATAATGAAACTGGTTCAAATGCTGTGTTTAATGTTATCAAACCGTGCTTTAGGTTACCAGAATTATCGCTTCCACAGTTTAATGGGGACATAGAAACATGGTTTATTTTTAAAGAGCAATTCAAAGAAATAATTGAAAATTGTGGTTTAAATGATAAACAAAAATTGCAATATTTACAATCGTGTTTAATAGGAATTGCAAAACATGTCCAAACTGTGGATGACTCATATGATTCGTTGTTTCTGGCTCTAGAGCAGAGGTTTGAAAACAAAAGACTAATAATAAACAAACATATAAATGCTTTGTTGATGTTGAAATATGAAAAATTTAGAGGTGATTCAAATGTTGAGTTAAGAAATTTGGTTGATACTTGTACTAAACATTTCAGAGCATTAAAATTGCTAAAAATTTAGCATAATACATTTTCAGAATTGTTGTTGATACAATTAGTTATGCAGGTTTTGGATACTGAGACAAAGCGTCTTTTCGAAATGACCTTGGAGAGTACAGACATTCCTAAGTGGGATGATTTTTTGGCTTTTTTGAATAAACGTTGTTTATTTTTAGAAAACCTGCTATCCGCAGGAACAAAAGATAAACAAAATTTTAAAGCCTCTCCACGTCACAAAAGCTTCATATTGCATACAAATGCAAATGTTGACAAAAAATGTAAGCTTTGTTCTTTGAACCATGATCTGTATAACTGTGATAAATTTAAAAATATGCCTGTTAGAGAGAGGTATAATATTGTTAAATCTTTGAATTTATGTTTAAAATGCTTGAAACCAAACCATGAGGTATCACAATGTAGATCTAAGCATATTTGTTTTTGCAAAAAGAACCACAATCAGTTGTTACATTTTGTTAATGTAAAAAATCAGGAGATGCAAAACTTTGAGTCATCCCAACCAGACACCAGGCGCCAAGATGACGTCATCGAACCAATTTGTTTTCAAAATTCTAGTATAAAAAATAATCAAAATAAAACTGATAGGAATTCTTTTAATTTTCCGAGTGCTCAAAGCAACATTGTTCAAGGTCAGGTTTCGGGAGTGAACATGAGTGTTTCCATTTCCCAGAAACATAAAAATGATATTTTATCGACTTGTATAATTTATGTTGAAAATTCTGTTGGGGAAAAAGTTCCTTTACGCGTCCTCGCAGACAGTGGGTCGCAAGTTTCTCTATTGAAGTCGAGCACGGCAGATTTCTTGAATTTGCGTAAATTAAAAACTGATATGTTGGTCTTTGGTTTGAGTGGTCCGAATGTTAATGTAAAATCAAAAATCAAAGGAGTAATTTCAAATGGTTCTGGATCATATAAACGTGTTGTGGATTTTAAAGTTGTATCCAAAATTACTAATATGATACCTGTTAATTCCTTTGATATTTCACATATTGTGTTTCCAAGCAATGTACATCTAGCAGACCCCACTTTTATTACTAGTAATTCTATCGATGCCTTATTATCAGCAGATATTTTCTTTGATATTTCTAAACATGGTAAATACAAATTAGATAATGGTAATTTGATCTTACAAAATACTGAATTTGGCTACATAATTAGTGGTAACACCTCGAGGTTCTCAAGTGGCTCATTGCATTGTGGTTTAATCACAAAAGACTTTGAAACTTTAAATGATACTTTAAAATCATTCTGCGAAATAGAAGAAATTGTACACCACCAAATTTGTTAGTGATGAACTTAAGAAATGCGATGGACATTTTTTGAAAACTATGGCGAGGGACACTAACGGACGTTTTTGCGTCGAGATGCCCATGAAAGACAATGACATTGAACTGGGGCAGTCAAAGTCTACTGCTATTCGCAGATTAAAATTGTTGGAAATGCGATTTGTTAGAGAACCTCATATAAAAGATAAATATGTCGAATTTCTACAAGAATATGAGGATCTTGATCACATGCAGCGAGTTAAAGAGGAGGAGCCAGGATTACATTATTACATTCCTCGCCATGCTGATTTGCCCTGAGAGTAAAACGACTAAGCTGAGAGTCGTGTTTGATGCTTCATGCAAAAGTAGCAACGGAAACTCTTTGAATGACATTTTGCTTAAGGGAGGCACTATTCAACCTGATTTGTTTGATATTCTTTTAAGATTTAGAAAATATGTGGCTTTTCGAGTGATATAAAGAAGATGTTTCGTCAAATAAAGGTGCAGGAGCATCAACAAGATTTTCTCAGAATTTTATGGAGACCATCGCCTGAAGAAGATATCGTGTCTTATCGCTTGAAAACGGTTACATATGGGACCAAACCAGCTCCATATTTAGCTACCAGATGTGTTCTACAACTAGCCCATGAAGGGAAGAACAAGTACCCACTTGCCACTCCAGTTATGGAAAATAGCACCTACATGGATGACATTTTGTCAGGAGCAGACGACATCACTACTGCTAAAGAGATGCAGCGACAACTAATTGGCTTGATGAAAGAGGGCTGTTTTCATCTTTACAAGTGGAGCGCCAGCAGTGAGGAATTGTTGAAAGACGTGCCCACGGAAAACAAGGAGTTCCTCTTCAATGAAAATGATGAATTAGTAAAGACATTGGGATTGTCGTGGAGACCTAGAGAGGACACCTTCATGTATCAGATGAATTTGCAAGAGGTTCCAGTGACTATTACTAAAAGAACCGTCTTGTCATTTATCTCCAAATTGTACGATCCCCTAGGACTGCTTCAACCGATAATCATAAAGGCCAAAATGATGATTCAAAAAATTTGGCTATTAAAAATTGACTGGGATCAAAACTTGCCTCGTCAAGAAATTGAAAACTTCCAGAGATATGTGGCCGAGCTTCATCAATTGAAGGATTTGAAAATACCTCGGTGCATTTTACTGAAAGATTCTGTTGCAGTTCACCTTATTGGATTTGCAGATTCATCAGCCCAAGCTTATGGTGCATGCCGGTACGTAAAATCTGAGATTGCCAATGAAACTCAGATAAGATTACTCTGCAGCAAAACTCGCGTCGCCCCACTCAAGACTTTGTCAATACCTAGGCTCGAACTGCTTGCTGCGACACTGTTGTCGAAATTGACATCAAAGATTATTAAAATTATTGATTTAGAATTTGATGAAGTTCATCTTTTTTCGGACTCGAAAGTTGTTTTGGACTGGATCCAAATGCAACCACACCTTCTAAAAGTATTTGTGGCAAACCGAGTTTCTTTAATTCAAGAATTGACTGAAACCTTTTCCTGGCACCATGTAAAAACCAAGGAGAACACAGCTGATTTGATTGCAAGAGGTGCAACTAAGTTGCAGCTTCAAGACGAACTTTGGTGGACAGGTCCTTCCTTTTTGAAGGACAAAACTTTGAACTCAGACTCTGTCGTTTCGCAGAAAGACAACTTTTTCGAAGAACTTAAAAACCCTAATATTGTATACTCATTCATCACTCATGCAGGTCCATCTGTATTCCTTGATAATTGTTTAAATATTACAAATAGTTTTACTAAACTTGTTCGGATTGTGAGTTATATTTTCAGGTTCTATTTCAATTGTAAGTATCCTGCTTATAAACAGTCTGGTGTTTTCACAAATCAAGAACTGGAAAGAGCTACAGCTGCTTTAATTAAACCAGTACAAAAGGAGAGTTTTTTTGAAGAAATTAAATGTTTGGCTGCAGGTAAGGAAATTCCTACGACAAGCAAGTTAAAATTTTTAAATGTTTTCTTGGATGGAAAAGGTCTTCTCAGAGTTGGGGGAAGATTGGTAAATTCCAATATGTCATTTAGCTGTAAATTTCCAATTGTTCTTCCTCATGCTCATAAATTTTCCAAATTAATTATGTTGTACTATCACATAAAAAACTTGCATGTTGGCCCTCAGGCACTTTTATCCTTTGTTCGGCAGAAATTCTGGATTCTAAATGGCAGATCTCTAGCTCGTAAAATTACTCACGAATGTGTTACTTGCTTCAAAATTAAACCTAAACTTTGCGAGCAATTGATGGGTTCACTTCCAAGTGAACGTGTAAACCAGGGTTTTGTCTTTAATTGCTGTGGTATCGACTTTCTAGGGCCCTTCTGTATTAAATATAAGGGGCAACGAAAGGGTGTTTATCATAAAATATATGTAACCATTTTTGTTTGTTTTGTTACCCGAGCCACTCATTTTGAAATTATTACGGATTTAACGACTGGTGCCTTTATAGCCACGTTAAAAAGGTTCTTTGCTCGACGTGGAATTAGCAAAACACTTTTCACATACAATGCTAAAACGTTTGTTGGGGCTCAACGAGAGCTAAAAAGCTTGTACCAGATGGTATGTAACCCAAATGAAGAGTTGGCAACATATTATGCATAAGAGAATATTAATTGGAACTTTTCTCCTCCCAGAGCACCTAACTTTGGAGGGCTCTGGGAGGCGGGAGTCAAATCCTTTAAATATCATTTTAAAAGAGTTGTTGGAGATGCCAAGCTAACATTTGAGGAATTTAGTACTGTCATGAATCAAGTAGAGGCAATTTTAAACTCGCGCCCTATCTGCCCATTGTCTAATGACCCGGATGACTGTGAAGTCCTCACACCTGGTCATTTCTTAATTGGAAGACCTTTAAATGCTATTCCTGAGCCTAGTTTGATTGATTTAGAGATAAATAGATTAGATAAGTGGCAAGGTTGACAAAAATGGTACAAATTATTTGGGTCAAATGGCATCGAGATTATCTTTCTAACCTACAGCAAAGCACAAAATGGTTAGTTAAACAAAACAATATTAACGTAGGAACACTAGTGTTATTAAAAGAAGATAATATGCCTACGTGCAAATGGTGCTTAGGCAGAATCACGGAAGTCATACCTGGTTCAGATGGCCTGGTACGTGTAGTGAAAGTAAAAATAAAAGATAAAATTTTGAAAAAGTCTATCAATAGCATAACAATTCTGCCTGTAGCAAATTTAATACCCTCTGTATAATTGTATATTTTTCTTGCTTATTATTTTTGATATTTGTTGTATTTGTATTTGTTATTTTGATATTTGTGCATATTTTGAATTATTTAGCTTTGTATATTGTAAAAATTGTGTTTATTGATAATTTGTAACAGTCCACTTCTATATTGATGTATGGTTGAAATTTGTTATTTCAACGTGGAACGGGATGTTACGGACCATTGCGTCATCCCTCCTCACCTCACCCCTCTTGTACGGAGAAATGGAACAACCCCCCTTTTTGTGTACTTTGTTTTTTGTTTCTTCTCTCTGTGTAGTTGTTGTTTGTTCGAGTTTGAATAAAGGTGTCGCAATGCATTGGTAAAAATTCGTTGAATCGTTATTTCGTATTAAAAATTATTCCTGAGCCTTCGACGTATGTGCAAAGTTTATACAGCTTTAATTCAGCAACAAATGCAGTATTATGCCAGAAATTAAGAAGTGTTTTCGGGATGTAAAACGTGTAAGTGTTGTATTTGTAGTGAAGAATGCAAAACGAATAAGGTGAAATTAAGAAAATATATTGGAGTAGAGATAACATTTAGAGTCGTACATATGCTAATTTATGTGGAGTTGACTAAATAAAGATGACTCACATATGGCACAATTTTAAATGCTGAATGAAACTCCAAAAAAATGTCAGTGAAACCTCAGAATTAGTATCATTATTTATATAATTTGTATAATATCTTCTACATTATTCTTCTCCTATTTTGTTGTAAAAATGATAAAAATTTTAAACCTATTAGCAAAACGTTTTTAGGTGTAGGTATTAGGTTTAGCAAAATGGCGAAAATAGAAACAAAATGGAACTGCAAGACAGCATTTAAATGCGTATATATAAAAGTTTTGGGGTTACTTATTCCATAACAACTCATATGGTGTTGTTTCGAATGGAACTAGGGAATTTTAGCCACCTAAATATTGCAGATGTTATTGGATTTTCTTTTTATTTCAAGTTTACGTATTTTTTCAAATAAATACAGTACTTAATGCTAAGTCTTCGGGAGTTTATTTGTCGACACACACACAAAAAGAACATGTTTGGGAATTTTTTTTCACTCACTTGCGAAATTAATGGCAATATTCGGTAATCTTACCTTAAATAGCGAAATTGGTCAATGGTATCATACGTATGTACCTTAATTTAATATTTTTAATTTCATTAGAAAATGGTTTGTAGTGTGCCAAACTCTCGAAAACCAAGAGTAACATTTTCAGGGTTTGTCATTCAAAATCTGTTTAATTATAATACAGTTTAAATCTGACAGGATTCAATACGCCTCAAGTTAGTATGTGGTGATATCGATACAGAATTATTAAGAAAACCAAGCGATTAATATAACGATTGCTCATGTTTCAATATCCAATTCGTTTCTAAGCATATTGTTTGGTAGATATACGTATAAGTGAGCTCAGTAGAGGGGAAAAAATACAATTCCTTTTGGTTGTAGTAAAGTTAGAATCCTTTTTTGTAGTTTCTTCTTCCTTTTAAATTTACCACATCTTCGATAAAATAATTTAAATAAATATATTTCTTTATTTTCACAACATGAAATAATAGGATAAGTTTACTTACCAAGATTAAAGAAACATTTATTCTTTGAGCCTAACTAATATTTTTATGACCTGTTTTTTATTTCAATCCTATTTTTTTAGATTTCGATGCTTTTTATAATTTAATGCTTCTATTCTGTATTTTATGGCCATTCAAATAATTTTTTAACTTTTTTTTATTGACTTTGAGTATTGTGTATTTATTTCAAACTTCAGTAATGTTTATGTAAACATTTGAGCTCTTTGGAATGAAGCTGAATCTGTAGATCTTAGGGAAAAAAATTCTTAGATCTATAATCACAAAGAAATTCTAATCAATTATTGTCTGATGTCGCTATAAGGCAGTGGAGTTTAAAGGTATTTTTGAATTAGAGGTCGAGCCCAGTTGCCATTTAATACCCGTCATATAGATAGATTAATGCATTTTTAATCGGACAATGCTCTAAGTTCTCGAAATGGCATATTGCGGAATTTGCTAAAGGCAGATACCAACTCAAGTGTCTTTCTCGACATCTGACTCTTATTCAAAATTCGAAGTTCTCACTCCATTCTCACTCCACAAACATTAAATCTTTACGAAACGATTACATATATTTAATACATTAAATATTCAATGTATATGCTAGTCATTAATTCATTTTTATGGGAAACATTAATAATATATAGATATAAGACATAAATGCGCATTGTAAATTAAATACCAGCACTATCCCAAAGAAAATTTTTAAAATCAGTGTACACCTATCAATTTATATCGTTTAAATTAAGCCTTTGATTTATAAAAAAAAACATTTAAAAATATCTTTCATACACAAACAGATACGCAAAATGAATTTTACCAACTTTCTACATTCTACACACTCAAATCCAAAATTAAGGAAACTAACATAAATTCTTTGAAAACACGTGAAGAATTCACTATGTTGCAGCTAGATTTGGTACAGAGACGTTTCGCAATGTGCAAAAGGATAAAGCAAACTGAAAATATAAATAAGATTTTAACTTTGAATTAAGGTACGGAATACTATTAAAAACTGAGAAATCATGAATCAAAGATAAACCATTTAACTTGGGAAAAGTCTAATATGAAGTATGTTCACTGTGAACTGCAATATGAGATCCCAACAACGAGCTTACTTGCTATTTATGAGTGCTTGAATAAGAATGTCTGGCAACAAAGCCCATTTTTTCAAAAGCGAGACTTTTATTTCCTCGGGTGTCCTAGGAGGGGAACTACACTGAGAAATGTCTTTACCTAGACCATCCCAAAAATATTCAATAGAATTAAGATCCGAAGACCCAGATGGTCAATTCGGATCACGGCAAATATCCACTAATTCATCGAATTCATCAACAACGTTACATCTGTGTTGTGGCGCATTATCATCCATTAAAATGTAGCGAGGCCCACAGAAAAGCCTCACATAGACTTCCAGTATATCATCCCTATAGCGCAATGATTTAACAGTACCCGTTTCAAAAATGTATAGTGGTGTATGTCTGTCCAGCATTATGCCGCCACTCACAATGATTTTTTTGCCACCTAACCTGTCGATTTTCATAACATAGGAGACATGGAAGCTAGTTCCATTTTTTCTCTATGTGAAATCTCGACGAGAATCACTTTGTCTGGTACATTCCGACTCATCACTGAAACTAACACGACCTCATTCTTGTGGTGTCCACGACTGTTTTTTTCAGCTGCACAATATTTGGTCCTTCATGCCGATTGCAGTCAAAGGAAGGCACCAAAGTGGATGCCGAGCCTAAAGGACAGTCTCTACAAGAAGACTATAGACTCGTAATTCCCAAAGTGGTTTATATAAATCACCAGGGGTCTATGATAACCTCCAAGGGATGTACGTCAGCCAAAAATTAATTTCAAGGTCCATGCGGTGAAAGTGGGGTTTTTATGACAGTGGTTGTGATTAACTAGATCGTGATCTAAATTTTTTTAAAGTTTATAGTAAGATGAAACCAAATTTTACCTATTTTTAACTTTTATTTCCAGAGTAAAGCTAGAAAAGTATATTGGATACCCCGAATATTCTAAATTTCTCGCAGAAAATCTGTCAGAGCGTTTTAACCTACGTTCAACATTTAAATGCCTTTTATTCAAATTTTGAAAAAGATTTGAGAATATTTTGACTAAGGCAATACCATAGTAGGCAATGAATTCATATGGTTATATTCAAAAAGTGTCCCATTACAATAGGAACTAATCGTAATAACCACTAACAAAGATCTTAAAGTTTAGAAACGGATGCCAGCAATTTTGGCTTTAAAAAGTCAAACCTGTTATTTGCTCCAACTTTTGGAATACCGTAAGGAAGTTTTTTATTGCTTTTCCTAGTGTGAAGGAATTTTAGCGCCGTTACCAATCTCCAAAACTAAACAAAAAAGTGGACACTAACAGAGGAATTTTAAGGTTAAAACCAGTCAAGAGTAATACCAAATGTTGAAAATTTGATATCTTAGTACTACAGATTCATCCCCCCCATTAAAATGATTTGTTTGTTGTTTAGTTATTTTATTTTTCAGTTTTATTTATTAATTAACTTCTAAATTAATTAATTAAAATGTGCCTTTTAAATTCTATACACTATACTTCATTACAGTTAGAAATTTAATTCTTTTAAAGTAGGAATAGTAGCACCAGCTGTCAAAAATACATTTAAGTTAATAAATCTGCAAAAATTTAATATTAATTAAGCAGGGGGTTAATTAATTAATCAGCCAAACCTAAAAACATGTCAAGGGCTCTATGTGACAAAAAGAATTCACAACCTTTACTGCTTGCTTTAAATTTCTTCTTCTAGACACAGTAGTAAGTTCACGAGAGAGCTGAGGAGCCGTTTTCTGCCTATGTCATTGTGTTCTTAATGCCAAGTCACGATCTTGTGCAGATGTTGATGCTGTGTGGTGACCTTGGTTGACCTTCCTAGTGATATTACCACTTATTTAGAATTGATTCCATAACCGGCAGACTACTTTTGGGGGGGGCACTTGTTACCATCGAGCCACATCCACTTGAGACTGACCAGCTACAAGTGTTCCATTCGCTCTCCATCTCATGGAATCATCCAACGATTACGAGACTTTGTTCTCACCGCCAACACAGACTAACTTGTTTTTTTATTGTACTATTCACAGAGCTCTAGCAGAAATTCCCATATACTTGAATGATCTCAATCGATGGGGTCGGTAAACTCTAACGCTAAACAATATTTTCCCCCAAATAAATATTGATATTATATTCTTCACATTCTTCAAAATATACAAATACTTTCAGTTTTACTGTAGTCTTTTTAAAATTATGACGCAAAATAAGTTTCTGACCTTCATTGTGAACATGTGTATATTTTTTGCTATGGTAAACAATTGTATAGAAATGAAAGCAACAGTATTGATTCAATACCTTCTTAAACAATTTGCATTTAAACCAAATTCTTGAAACCGCAGTTTCTCTGAATGAAATGGATTTTGTAAAATTAAAAAGAAACACTAAATAAATTTATACTAAATTCACTACACACTAAATGACTTTATAAAAATTGTCAATGATCTTCACGAATTGTAAATCAATTTGTTTTATTCTCTTAAAACTCCGTTTTTACATCCAGGAACAAATGCATGGATCATAATATCATCGTTCTCCTAAGAGGTTATTTGTAGGAAATTATGTCTGATTAATGAGGTTCAATTGATTGATTCCAATGCTCTATAGACTATCAACATATCGGAAATTTTGCCAGAATTATTGATAATTTTGTACTTATAGAATGTACAATATGAACTTTATCCCAAAATGATTGGCTGCCATGGTAGCCTAGTGGTTATGGTCAGGAACTCGGGGATGACGTAACATGAGTTCGAGCCTTGTGCCACTGAAGACCCGCTGTGTAGAGACCATTGCAAGTTAAATATGTCGAGGCTCAAACGCCCACTCGTTGGCGTAGTGTAGTAGCTTGGAGAGGAGGTACTAGCTCTTGTGGCGTCATCGTAATTTTAAGCTTCAGTCATGTAACGAAGACGTTCTCTTGCCTAACTGACAAACAACACCAACGGGAGAGCTTCGAATTCGAAAGATCTAAAGTGTATCAACCGTTGTATTCATTTGAACCAAGTATCAAATTCCTCAAAACTGCAGCCATGAAGTTGTTTATATAACCGCTGATATACTGCGACCAAGACAACAGAAATTGCTAATCTTACATAAGCAAAAGCAAATAAGCTAACTTAAATTGCTTATTTCGTAAAAAAAAGTTTATAATAATAATACGAAGGAAAAAATGAATGACTATCATTTCATACACATCCATTAAATCTAAATACTGAAGCAAAGATTTTGCCACTTTACCAAATAATTTCAGATAGTAATTTTTTTGTTAAAGGACAAATAATTTTTTGGTAGTGTTTCGTTTTTTAGGAAAAAAATATTGTAATTTGAATCAAATTTAATATAGTTAATCATTGAAACAAGATTATTTTCAAAACTTAAATAACCACATTTCAGTTTATAGTTTAATTTCAGGATATTTCAGATTCATAATTTGCTTTAATTACATGTTTGTGAATTTTTCTTCGTGCATCCGAGTTCTCCTTTGTTTAATAATGTAAGCATTATAAGTTTTTAAAAAATAAAAATCTGAAAATGGAGTCTACAAAACTATGAACCCATCACAATTACAACAGTCCTTATTGTCAATGTTTAAATGATTACAAATTGAAGAGATTTAAAAGAAAGGAAATACTTATTCATATGTTTCTTATTTGTTCAAAAATGTTATTTCAGAAAACACTTTTCAGGTTCCAAACAAAACATTACGTTTCATACTGAAATGTATATATAAAAAGTTAAAACTGTGTAATTTTGTACAAAAAATGATACAATAATATATGCTTCTTTTTTAATTCCATCACTAGATAAAATAACAAGAGGACTGAATTTCCCTTCGAAAAGTCTCCGGGGATTATCTTTTTGCTTTTAGATTTTCTACATTTCTCATGTACATATTTGTAACTACTTTAAAATTTACTTTTTTTTTCTAGTGGAGTAATGTTGTATTTATTTTGAAATATCTCTAAATATTTATTTCAAATTTAGCTGTCTGAAGCGAAACATAAGACACACACATAAGACATTAATATGGATCACAAAATTTGCTCGAAAAGGAAAAAACAGTATCTATTTATACTTTGTGGGAAGTTTCCTTGACGACATACTGTTATGCTATCGTTGTGTTAGGCCCTGAGATTGCTACGTTTTGTTTTAAAATATCTAAACAATTTAGCTAAATGATACTTTCATTAAAGAAGTTTTATGTTTCTTGTGTTTTCAGTACCGCTATTTAAATTGGATTTCGCAGAAGCTACTCAAAAAAATATGTTTGTTACTTTAACAGAATATCGGTGTATTTACTAAATAAATGAAATATGATTTTATGTATTTTTAGTAGTAAATTTAAAACAAAATTGAATTCTCTGTTAATCTAGCGCCAGAAAAGTATTATGGAGCATACCATAAAAAATTAAACTAATTGATCAGTGTTATCTAATTTTTTTTTCAAATTATAAAGTTATTAAAGTTAAATTAGTGTTTTACGTATAAAGTCATATGCTTGGAAATAATTATAATATTTATAGACAAAACCAAACTTTCCATTAAGTTAGTAACTTAAGATTTATACCATACGCCAATTCCGAACAATTCAAAAACGTGGTCAAAAATATCTCGATATGCAGAAACGAGTGTGGATAAACATTCTTGGACCAGTTTAAACTCTAAAATATTGTTAGTGCATGTTACAAAATAATTTGGTTCCTGAATTTCAAATTCTTGTAAATGTTTCTCTTATTTTGTTGCAAATTTTAAAATGTTTGACCTTTTTTGTACAGAAGCGAATGTAGTGGAATATTTTCAAAAATTCAACCTAATGCCGAACTTCCCAAAAGATTACGTGATTTGGCGAAATAAAAACATAATAGAACCGCAGGACAACTTTTAGAATCGTACATAAGCGAATTTATGTGGAGGTTACTATAAAAGAAGATTCACATATATTTGGCAAAAATTTAAATGCAATTACGGCGACTTAAATATTGTTATGTTATTGGATCTTAAACTTATTTCAAAGGTACTTGTTCTTCTTTTCAAAAAAAAAATAGGGTAATAAATTCTAAATCTGAATATTATTTGTGTATGGGGAGATTAAAAGTAAGGAAGGTGCTCGGAAATTTGTTTTCACCCATGTACAGAAACGATGAAAACATCTGGCGAGGTTTTAATCTTTTAGCGATATATTTGTGCTTGGCGAAGGTAGTCGACGATATCTTACTTAAATATGTTAGATTAGTTTCATCGGAAAGGCTCCTCACACAAAATACAATTATGAACAAATCAAATGAAAAGGTAAATAATTAATGTAATGATTAATTGATTTTAACAGAAACCATTACAATTCTTCAGACTACCCAATGCATGAATTTCAATACTTAAAAAATTTGCAAAATTTTATATTAGGATGAATTAATAAACTATACACCACACTCTTTTGTTATGTTTTTTTTTATTTCTAGTATAATTATGGAATAAAAATTTACAGATAGAAATTTTCTCAGGTAGTTGTTTGTAGAGTAATAAATTACATCCCAAAGAAAAATATATTCAGAATTTGTCATTTTAAATCTTCTTAATTCTGGCATAAGTTAAGGCTTAGAAGATTCAAAGCCTCTCACATTAATGTAAAGTGAATTCTGACACAGAACTATTGATCCAACTTCGCGATTTAATTTTCTTTAGCGTCTGCTCATGTTTGTAATTCAAAATTCAATTCGTTTTGACATATGTGATTTGGTTCAGATATAAATGAACTCCATGAAGTTAAATTCCTTTTTTATTTAATCACTTGGGAGAGTCCTATTTTATTGTTTCTAGAGCAATTTATTTATATCATCGCATAAACAGGACATCTCCGTTTCGTAGACAATACACAATAAATATTTTTGTTTGTTTTACATCTGCTTTTATTTAAATTTTCATTGAGTAAGCCATTCAATTATAAGTAAGACGACACAGGCTAAATATAATTATTTAGAATTCATGTACATATTTTTGATATTTATAATATATTTAACACAGTTGATTCTTTTTCTCTCACAGTTTGAGATCAAAGCATCTTTATGATTGAGCTCTATTTGTTTTTATCTGAAGAACTGTGGAAAAAGTTATTTTGTGTATAGTAGTTTACAATAACGGAAATTTATTCTTTAGATCTTTTTTAAATATTTTTCTGACCTTTTCAAATTCCATTCCTTATTTTAATTATTTCTATGATTTTTTTTAAATATCATTTTGTCATTTTATGCATCTATTGCGTATTTTATTGATATTTAAACATTTATATTTTGAATTTGATCACGTCTCATTGCAGATCTCATAGATTTTTGTATAAACCTTTACACTGTTTGGAAACGAAATGAATCCCAAGCACTTCCTAAGAAGATCCTATATCTCTAAATTGAAAAGTAATTTTATTCTTATCTTTATGGAGGTTGCTTTGATTGACAGAGAGTTATCATTGTCAGCATTGTTGAGTTGGGGATTTGAGAAAAGATGGAGGCACATTAAAACTGTCGAGCTTAAAGATTTCATTGTATAATGTGGAGTTTTGTAGGAGGGTAGAGGGGGTTTCAACTCAAGCATCGTAATAGTTATTTGAACGAGGTTTGAAATTATGATGCCCTTCACCGATATATTTGTTTTTTTCAAAATGTGGTGATAATAAAAAATCAGTCATTTTTTATGAAACGATTATTATTTATTCTTTTGGCTTTTTTAACAATTTTTTTTGGTATTTGATTTAGTTCACTCTTTATTTTTAAATTTCTATGACTCTTTTAAGTAACGTTTTGCCGTTTCGTCATTTGCATATTTGCATCTATTGCATATTTTATTGATATTTAAGCATTTATATTTTGAATTTGATCACATCACATTGCAGAGATCATAGGGTCTTATGCGAACACTTACACCTTTTTCAAAAGAAATTAATTTTAAGTACTTCGTAAGAAGATCCTATATCTCTCTAAATTACAAAGTACTCATATTCTCTCTCTCTCTCTCTCTCCAAATTTTATGGAGGTTGCTTTGACCGACAGAGAGTTGTCATTGTCGGTATTGTTGAGTTGGGGATTTGAGAAAAGATGAAGGCACATTAAAACTGTCGAGCTTAAAGATTTCATTGTAAAATGTGGAGTTTTGTAGGAGGGTAGAGGGGGTTTCAACTCAAGCATCGTAATAGTGATTTAACAGAGGATTGAAATTATGAGGCCCTTCACCGATATATTTGTTTTTTTCAAAATGTGGTGATAGTAAAAAACCAGTCATTTTTTATGAAACGATTATTTATTTTAATGCATTATGTTTTTAATGTATATATTTATTGTTATTTTTCTACCTTTTAAAAAATAAATGGCAAACATAAATGAGGGAA
Organism: Trichonephila clavata; assembly: GCA_019973975.1. Taxonomy (NCBI): domain Eukaryota; kingdom Metazoa; phylum Arthropoda; class Arachnida; order Araneae; family Nephilidae; genus Trichonephila; species Trichonephila clavata. The sequence goes on along the minus strand of BMAO01015425.1, from coordinate 6,517 downwards.
ATAAGATGCAAGTTGCAATTTGAGTTTATTTAATATCTTTTAGACAATTTTTAAGATTATTTTAACCCTTTTAATTCGTATGATTGAAATTCCGCATTTACTTATAAACAAGTAAAAAGGCCCAATATATAAACGGGGACGATGCACTTTTTTCTTTTCGTGGGTCATTTATTATTTTTTGAGTTTCTCGCTGTTTTTTAGTTTTATTAACATTTACACAATAGCATTCAAGGAGATATATTTTATTTTGCGAAATTTTATGCTTACATTAAATTTTTGACGGTTGTGTGTGTGGAATTTTTAACCGGAGGGAATAAAACTTCCCAGGAACCATATACCGCCATAGAGAAAATTAAATTCAATGGCGATTTAAATAATGGTAAACATCCTTTAGAAATTTATCATTTTCCATCCACTCAAAAATTGACAAATTTGTTGAGTTATTCAGTGTGCCACAGAGAATTGTTCCGCGTGCCATAAGTTGCCGACCCTTGATCTATACGAATGATTTAGTGTGCATTTGTGCCTCTAAGTGGCGCATTTTCATTGACAATTTAGCAGCGGGTTTGTGACCGTGACCGCTAAGCTAACACGGTCAGGTTATTAGGTGAGTGAGTGAATATTAACTTTGCACTATTTAGCTCCTCGAGAGCTTTTGGTGACGGACCTTGTCATTTTGAAACTTGGTTAAGTGACACTGACGACATCTGCCCTGGCACACTCTCTCCTGATATCCACCCCCCACAAGAGGCTTCATCCTCACCTTATTAAATGCGAATTGGCCTCCTACAGGTCTGGTCTTCAGCGGTACTAGGCTCGAACTTATGACTCACCATAAACGTGTCCGTTATCTTGACCACTAATTTACCGCGGTACTTCATGTATCTTTGAAATGAAATAACAATCAGTCATCCCAATTAATTCATAAAAAAACAGTTGAGATTATTTTCTTGATAGAGGCCACTCTATCGTATTATTTTCTGTATATAAGGCACGAAAAAAAAGGAAGATAATACAATTTTTCTGTTCGTTTGAAATTCGTCTACTCTTTATATCCGGGTATATCAATTTTATATATCTAATTAATACTAGTAGTAAAGGAAGAGAATGCGTTTATTATAAATTGTAAATTAAGAGTGGTTGCACAGTCTGAGAATGGCCAAGGTCTCAAACTCGAGTCCGATGTTATTTATCTCAACTTATGTGGATTACATTCCTCTGACACTAATTATTTCAGCAAATGCACATATACAGTTCTTAGATTTTGATGTATTTTACCTATAATTTGTTATTTTATTTTGCTTATGTTCGTGTACGATTTTTAGCATGCGAAGGCTTTTAAAATCATGGAAATAAAAAATAAAGGCATAAACATCTTTTGTACATGTTGTGCATTAGCTCTGAGCATGGAATTAGCTCTGAAGTGTGTGTATTTTTTTTATAATTATTAAGATAAAGTTTTATGAAATATTGATCTTTTATTCGTTTTTTTCTATATATTCTTTATGCCAGTATACTGTTTAATTTTTCTACATTTGTGCAATTTTTTATGGTAAGCAGTTTTAAATAAGCTAATTAACATATCATAAAAGTATCAGACTATTCGATGAATATTATATCATGCTATTCATGGAAGGAAAACTTAAAACTCATGTTTCTCCATGTAGAATTTTTGTACATATACTGCTATACTAAACCCTAACGCTTTTTTTGATAATTGAAGTATGGGTTTGAAAATTTTTATACATATTTTGAAATGTATGTTTTGTAAAACTGTGCATGGAATTAGCTCTAAAATGTTTAGTACTTTTTCATAAAAATTTCAAAATCAAAATTAATGTTTTTTGGTCAATTTTTGGAAGTTTAATTATAAAAATATTAAAGAATAGCAGCAGGAAGAGAAACCATGTACAGTGTTATGTAGTATATTATAAGGTACTTTTAAAAAAAGTTTTGAAAGAAAAGAGACATAATTAAAAAAGCCTTAGGGATTTAAAGAAGCTAAAAAAATTTAAATTTTACAAACATTTTGCTACAAATTAAAATTTTTTTGTATGGCATTGTTATTAAATATTAACCTTTATGAAATACAATTAATATCAAACATCAAATATTAAAAATTAAAAAAATTGTGAAGATGGTACCATATTGCCTTAACGGTGAAAAACTGTAACGAGAAAGAAAATGCCTTATAGGATACATATTACGAGAGTGGCATTTTGTTCGTAAAATTAGTTTAATATTTGTATAAATAAGACCATTGTCTAAAATAGTCCGTGTTATTGACATAGTAGTAAGGTCTTGAGTGAGTATGCATCATATAATGCATTCTTAAGAAGGTTTTTTTGTACTAAGGTAGTATTAATTTTTCTTCTAATAATAAATTATTTGAAAGGAAATTAAAAACTTGATACTAGTGAGTGTAGTGTTCTTTCTTATTAGGCATATTTGACAACAAAATATCTTGAGGAAAGGACTTTCATATCGTTTATCAGTATGTTTCAACTGCATATAATGGCTCTCACAGACATTCATAGCAGGGATATTTCTTAAGAATATCTTGTTGGAATATATAAATCCGAAACGACCAAAATTCTTCAATTTAAGGAAGGTTGCAGTTAAAGTGACCGAAAAATTTAAACAGCATTTACAGTGTCCTACCTGTATCAAAAACGGATGCTAATTTTTACAGGACGACCAATTAATATTTCAAGCAAAATGACACATTTTTGTTACAAATGAGTTTCATTTTAAATTTGTGTAATGAGTTTTTTTCCAATTTTAACGTTTAATTAAATCTACGACACCTTATCAATTTTTTAATGTCAATAATCAGGAAGAGGAAGAGTTATATTAGCGCTTCACAATATGAAGCTGAACTATTTCTGTTGGCGATGAACTTCGTAATTTTGAAACGTGACCAGGACGGCACTTGCGCTGGAAAACCTTCCTCTAACTCAGACATCACACCAAGGTTTAGACTGATTCTCGACAGATATAGCCCTTTCTTGGTCTTTTGAAAGATCACTTCCCATGTACTTGGTCTTACAAAATACACCTGTGGGAAGCGCAAAACCCTTTATAACATATTGCTTTTTCTGTTATAACAATTGCAGCACTAATTTCCATGCAAATCTTTTACTTTCTTATTGACCTTGCAATTCTAAGTAGTTTCATACTGTAGCAAGTGATCAAAAGAGACAGAAATTTAGACCAGCTAACATTCCTTATAGCTTCAGCTCTCTCTCATCAGCTTATAAACGGACATTCCTCAAGAAAAAGCAAAGGTCATCCTGCTAGCTTCCAATCAAAGAAGTAAATAGTGGGAAATCATATGCCAAAGATGGTTTCCAACTACAGAAAATGTAGGAATTGCAGCAGAAAGTGACAAGAAAAAAGGAACCGGTCTCGTGTGTTTGTAGAATGTGATATCCCCTTGTGCATCGCAACATGTTCCTCATATTTTCAGGGCAAATGATCAAAATGAAGTTTAATTTTCTTTAAGCCGGCGAATAAGTCCTTGGGAAGTTTTATTCCCTAAAATACGTTTCCTTTAATAGTATTGTTTAACTGTTTTGAAAAACATAAAAACTGTGAGAAACTCAAAAAAGAAATAAATGGCCCTCGAAAATACGAAACTGCATCGCCCCCCTCTACACATTGGGTATTTGTAAGCAAATGCTGATTTTCAATTATGCAAATTAATAGGGTTATACTGATATTAAAAATTTGCTAAGGGATATTAAATAAACTCAAATTGAAACTTGCATCTTATATCCCACATCTATGTTTGCTGTTTTTTTAAAAAGGTAGAAAAATAACAATAAATATATACAATAAAAACTGAATGCATTAAAATAAATGATCGTTTAAAAATTTGACTGATTTTTTCTATCACCAAATTTAGAGACAACAAAACTATCGGTGAAGGACCTCATAATTTTAAACTTCGGTCAAGTGACTAATACGATGCTGAGTTGAAACCCCTCTACCCTCCTACAAAACTCCACACCATGTAGTAAAATTTTAAGCCGGACAGATGTAACGTTCTCCACATCTTTATGACGGGTCTTAAGTGGCATCTGGACTCGAATCCCCAACTCGAAAATGCCGACAATGACAACTCTCTGTCGGTTAAAGCAAACTCCATAAAGGTTAGAATCAGATTACTTTTCAATTAAGATGTAGGATCTTCTCAGGAAGTGCTTGAATTCATTTCGTTTCCAAAAGGTGTAAAGGAATATACAAAAATCTATGAAATCTGCAGTGAGACGTGATCAAATTCAAAATATAAATGTTTAAATAGCAATAAAATACGCAATAGTTGCTTAAAATGACAAAATGTTATTTAAAAAAATCATAGAACTATTAAAAAAAGGAATGGAATTTGGAAAGGTCAGAAAAGTATTTTAAAAAGATCTAAAGAATAAATTTTCGTTATTGTAAACTACTATACACAGAATAACTTTTTCAACAGTGTATCAGATGAAAACAAATATGGCTCATTAACAAAGATGCCTTGATCACAAAGTGTGAGAGAAATAAAATCAACTGTATTAAATATAATATAAATATCAGAAATATGTATATAAATTTTAAGTAATAATACTTAGTTTTGTCGACAGAATTGAATGACATATTCAATAAAAAATTTATTACACGCGTATGTTAAACAAAAAATCATTTTATTTAGTGTAGCCTATCAAAGGGTTGTTCTGCTTAATATGCGTTCGTATAAGTAAATTGCTCTAGAAACACTAAAATAGAACCACCCAAGTGATTAAATAAACACGGAATTGAGTTTTTCTTCCTTTATATCTGAACCTAACCGTATATTTCAAAACAAATTGAATTATGATTTACAAACATGATTAGATGCTAAATAAAATTAAATCGCGAGTTTGGATCAATAATTCTGTGTCGGTTTTTCACTTTATACTAATGTGAGAGGCTTTGAATCCTCTAAGATTTAATTATCCCAGAATTAAGTAGATTTAAATGACAAACTCTTAATTTATTACTTTTCGGACTGTAATTAATTACTCTACAAACAACTGCCTAATAAAAATTCCATCTTAAAATTTATTCTGTAATTATACTAGAAATAAAAAAACATAACATAGGATGGTGTATAGTTTATTAATTCAACCTAATTTTAGGTTGTCAACTGTTTTAAGAATTGAAAGTCATGCATTGGGGGAGTCTGCAGAAGTGTAATGATTTAGGTTAAAAATCAATTACAAGTCAAAAGATATCGCTAAAGGAAACGAACCTCGCCACATGTTTTTATGGTTTCTCTGCATGGGTGAAAACAAATTTCCGAGCATTTTCCTTCCTTTTAGTCTCCCCCATCCACAAATAACTTTCATATTTAAAATTTAATTCCTTATTCTCTTAAAAAGAAAAACACGTACCTTTGAAATAATTGTAAGGTACAATAACATAAAAATATTCAAGTAGCCGAAATTGCATTTAAAATTTTGCCAAATATATGTGAATCTTCACTTATAGTAAACTCTAGATAAATTCGCTTATATACGATTCTAAAAGTTGTCCTGTGGTTCCAAAATATATTTTTATTTCGCCAAATCACGTAATGTTTGGATACTTCGGCACTGGGTTGAATATTTGAAACTAGTCCACTACATTCGCTTCTTTAGAAAAAAGGTCAAAATTTTTACAACTTGCAAGAAAATAAGAGAAAAAAATACAAGAATTTAAAATTCATGAAACAAATTATTTTGTAACATGCACTTACAATATTTAAAAGTTTAAACTTATTCAAGAAGGTTTATCCACACTATTAGCTGCATATCGAAGGATTTCTAACCACGTTTTTGAATTGGTCTGAATTGGCATATAATATAAATCTTAAGTTACTAACTTAATGGAAAGTTTTGTTTTCTCTATAAATATTATAAGTATTTTTAGGAAAGCATATGACTTAATACGTAAAAACACTAATTTAACTTTAATGACTTTTTAATTTGTAAAAAAAATTTAGATAACACTAATGAATTAGTTTAACTTTTTATGGTATGCTCCATAATACTTTCCTGGCACTAGATTATCAAGAATTCAAAACCCTTTTTTTTAATTTACTATTAAAATCCATAAAATCATATTCCACCTATTTATCAATTACACCGATATTCCGTTAACGTAACAAAAATATTTTTTTGAATAACTTCTACGAAACCCAGTCTAAATAGCGGTACTGAAAACAAAACAAGCATAAAACTTCTTTCATAAAGTATCATTTAGCTAAATTGTTTAGATATTTTAAAACAAACGCAGCAATCTCAGTACCTAATACAACGATTGCATAACAGTATGTCGGGAGGGAAACTTGACCCAAATTCTAAATGAATGCATTTTTTTCCATTTCCAGCAAATTTTGATCCATAATAATATCTTATGGGAAACTATTTTTTTTATTCCGTTCATATATACATCGCATGCATTTGGCTCAAAACTCAACCCTGTTAAATTTGCTATTAATTCTAAACTTTTGAAA
>BMAO01015424.1:0-51778 GCA_019973975.1 Trichonephila clavata | reverse complement strand
TTTTGAAATTCTGAAAATTTTTTTCGATCCCCTTAATGTGCATGTATGTAAAGCATCAGCACAATTAAGAGCGTAATTATGTTTATTTTAAAAATTTATTTTTCGTTCCGACTTGTTGTAATCCGATCTACCGAAAGCTCAAAAAAAAAAATTTTTTTTTTAAATTCCAAAAGTAATAAAACTTATCTTCGTAAGCGACCCAGAAGTGTTTGTGACTTGGGTTAAATAAATATAACGTGCATTTCGGTAAGGTTTAATTCCCACATAGATTAATGACCCGAAACTTTTTTAAACAAGATGATAGACGACAAAAAGTTCAAACCAGAAGTTCTCAAAAACAATATAGTGACGAAGTGTTTACAGTAGGATCATGTACGTTTAATAAAAAAAACTTCGAAAAGACATAAAACCGCATCAATCACAGTTTCCTTATTTAGATAAACTGTTTCCTTTAATTCATTCTCTTTTCAATAAAAACAACATGGAAGCTTTCATCCATATGATTGCTGGTTTTAGTACCACAGGTCTATCACGGTTGTTTTCAATTAGGAAAATTTAAATGCCATTTTTTACTGACATGTGTAAAGTCCTGTATATGCAACTCCGAAGTCAGAATGTTTTGTTTTCACGCAAACCTTGTCTTGTATGTATAAATATATCTTCTCATCAAACTGAATGCATTCTTCCACTAAAAGCTCTATTCTATACTATTTAAAGATGTTTTAGATAAATATGGTATAAAATACATCCTCCTTTTTGTCATATGTATAATTAATTACTAAGCTATACATCAATGACATCTATCCAGATTTTAAAAAGAGGCTGATTTTAATTGGTTGAATGTGGGTCCAGACGGTGACATGACAAATGCATTATGAGTACTCCATTGAATTCAGAATTGACATTAGACTTGTATTTGTTGTTTTCCTTTAAAAATTCAAATAAAATTTAAAATTTGATAATTAGTTACAAATGCCCAAGTATTAAAATTTTTCAAAAACTTTATTTTAAAAAAAAAAATAAAGCTTTTACATTGAAATGTACTTTTAAATCAAGTACATTTTGTTTACTTTTATGCATTATTATTGTTGAGAAAAAGTGTAGTTTTTAAAAGAAATTTTTGCGAAAGACATAAGTTGGTAACAGAGAAGCATATGAAATTATTGCTGGAAACACTAATTGGATTTATCATGTGATTATGACGTCACGAATTTACGAACTGATTGGCTGGAAACACGTAGTTATCATGGGACTAGTGGCGCACACAGGGTCCTAGGGTCCGGACACCCCCAAAGCTCTTGAGTTTTTTTCGATCCCCCCCCCCCTTGAAAATTTTTTGTGTGCACTATTGGATGGGACTATGACGTCACACGAATTTAGCCCATCGAATTGTGCATCGATGTAATCTATTAAAACACAAGATAAAATCGATGTTTTTTTCCTTTCAAATATTTATATCAATTTATTCTTTATAATTTTGTTGAATAGTATGATTATAATCAAAAATTTATTTTTTTAAAAAAGCACAATTCTTTCCTTATTACGGAATAATATTACTGTCATTCAAAACAAGAAAATAAATTAAAAATTTTAATTTGCCTATTTTTTTTTTTTTAAATAACATTTTGTTAGCTAAATATGCTGAACTATGATTGGTTCCGAAAAATTAGGGATGAATAAAACGGAGATGGGGGGGGGAATAGCATCTGTTTCCCCTTTTATCCAATTCGTTAGAAAAAAAACAACAGAAATAAATTTTTATCATCAACCCAACTCGTAATAAGGTTATTTCAAAAGTACATTTTTTATTATTCATTAAACAAAATTATTACCTTTATTATTATCATAAAGAGAAAACGCCACTCAACATGAAATTTAGAAACTATACAAGCTACTAATTATTCAGTAAATTATTTTAACGACGTAGGTACAAGTAAATTTAACATAATGGAAGAGTGTTGGCAATGAAACTTTAGCTAAGTTGATTTCTTAACCACACAGTAAAGGTCCATGAATCAAATTTCAACTTTTTATGGACTATTCACCAACTATTTCAATGGCATCTTAAAGTTCCTAAACTACAGCTAATCAATAGCATTATAGCACACAATTGCTATTGTTTATTTCCTAAAAAATTTGAGCAAGTAAGCACGGATATCAACAGACACATTCGAATTTATATATATTCAATCACTATCATTTCATACAAAAAAACACCTTCCGAGTACAAAGATAATTAGATCGTCTAAGATGCTCCATTTCTTATATCAATGCGCAATCCTCGAAAACTGAAACCACTTTGTGTCATGAAAAACTCACATTACGAGCATTTTTGTGAGTTGGGTGTCATAACAGAGGAAATAGCAGCATCTTCTTGATGTCAGTCATTAGGGAAGCAACCAGCTTACCGATGATCATCAAAAGACTAATCTAAAAAAAATATTTTTTGAAGTGACAGTAGATTTTTATGGCATTCCACAGGAACTAAATGGTTTCCTTTCATCCATGCTCCTCCTTCTAAAAATCTCATAGCTTCTTTTTTTTCCCCTCTCTCTCTCTCAATGCGTATTTAAGCAATCTTAAATCTGTTGTAGATTAAATTGTGCCATTAAGTTAACGACAACTTATTGAAGGCCAAATATCACGTTCTAAATACAATGAAATAAATACCTCTTTTACAGAAGATAGTTTGGTGACGAGTTATTTTTTTAAGTAGTTTTCTAGAACTTTAATTTAACCCTTTATAAAGACATGGAAAATATACTTACCCCAAATTCATCAATCTAATATCTGCATCGATTTCCTCTGTTGAGACAAATATTATTGAACTCGTTGCCAACTAATGGCCGCTCAAGCCAAATGAGTTAATAAACAAACATAAATGTAATAAAATTCTAGAACATTATAATTTATAAAATAATTAATTTTTAAAATGAATTTCATAATTTTATAATTATGCATTTGTAATATTAGGAATTTGTATTTTATGTAAAAACTAATATTTATATTTATACTTGTAAATTTGTAAATCTGGAAGCAATTTCTTTGTAACATTCTTCGGTTTACCAGATTGGCAACAGTCAGTATTTAGGCATCAGACTAGTTGCAATGTTTTGATGTGAATGCAGCTAAGCCTAATGGAATAAAAAATTGTTTTTCGAATTCTTTGCGCAAATTTCTATACTTTAACGTTGTAGAACCAAACATTCCATAGCACCTCTATATAATTACAATTTTCTTTTGCATATTACAAGCCTATATCTATTTACAAAACATCTTTTGTACATTATTAATTTTTTCTACATGCTGATCATTTTTTTAAATAAATTTCATGGAAAGTAATTTTTATGTATAAATTTTAATATCATCATGTATGAATATAAATTCTACCTATTTTGCAATTCTTTTTTTCAGATTGCGAAATTTACAAAATTTTATAAATTTCATGTAGAAAAATATGAAAAGAACTAAAAAGAATAAAATACCATGCCTTTCAACAGTGTGTGATAGAAGATGGTAAAAATATTTCTTCACCAAAAAAGGGGTCTTATTTCCCTCCTTTTTTAAATCAATCTCAATCAAAAAAAAAATATCTTAACGTACCATCACTAGAAAAAAAAGGGGCTCAATAAAAGGTTAAAGCAGCTATTGTAGCTTCATAAACAGTATGAATAGAAATGATATGCAGTAACCAGCAGAAAGCATTAAAAACGATAAATGTCTAAAAATAATTTTAAATTATCTTAAAGATTTTAATTTTATATTTTTGTTGTTATTCACCGAGTTAAGAGTTCTCAATATGTTTGTAAATCAACTACCCATCCGTAATCCTCTACTAAAAATATTTGCACAGCCAAAAATAACATAATTTCATTAAAAATGAAAAAGAATTTACAGACAATGAAAAGTAAAAAAATTAAATTGGATACCAGTATTGATCGTACCATCTCCTCAGCGAATCAGACTACATTTTACAAAGCAAACAACATTCAATAAAATACAATAGAAAGTAAAGCTATAGCATAAAATTTAATAATGTTTGGAAAATAAATTCATTAAAATGCCACAAATGTGAACAAAGGCTTCATCCTTCAAGAACTTGACCTTGACAATGCATAGAAGGGTCATAATAGGTCTTGAATCACTAATTTCGAAAATGTTTCGACATTATCTATCATTCAAAATTTTTTTACACAGCACGCAACTTAAGCCATTCCAGATTTCCTAAGACATATCAAATCATGCATTCTTGTCTGTTCATTAACTTTTTTGTCAGAGGCCATGGCACCAATAAAAAGCTAATATTTTGGTGCCACCAAAGTATTCGACATCCGTTTGGCAATCGCTTTATTAAAAGCCAAGAGTATCTTAAAGAGCACTTCGAGGAATTGTTTCAAGAGGAAGTCAGGGATCAAGAACTGGATTATTGACATTGCTGTCGGACTTTTATTGCGATTTCATAAGTCACCTAGACTTTTGGTCACCAAGAAATCGCTTTAAAATAGTGGCGTAATTTACAAAGCACGATTGCGATTTCAAAATTAAATTTATACATCAAACATTGGATGTATCGTATCGATCTAAATTTTGTAGTCATTAAGATTTTTAAAATTAATGAATGTAGTTAACATTAATTGATAAATAAGTTACTTTTGTAATCAGGTAATGAAGCCGTGATCTTAAAATTTTTCTCTTGTATTGAGGATAGAATAAAATTTTCTAAGCCTAACGGCTTAACTTAAAGTATAAATGATAACTACTTTCCAGCAGCAAAGCTGATTGTTACCGTAATTAATAATATGAAACAGAAATGATAAAGATGCATTTTTTGGGACAGTGAAAAAAACAGGCCAATAAGAGTTTAAAATTTATGCATTAAGAGTGGATCGCGGTTATACGATGAGAATAAAATTATTTTTTATCGGAATTTATCAATGCGGAAAAGATGTTCTATGGTGTGGGGATTACTTGAAAAATAATTAAAAAATAATAGTTATGTAATGATCGTCGTCCATGTTTAGTTCTAGGCCTATCACCATGCACCATCATTACTCATTCTGTCAAAAGGCGGAAGCACATTTATTTGTTTCGGGTTATTGTTTGTACGAGTATTTGACAACGTACGTCTGTTTTTAAGAGTCAAAGGTGGAATCTACATTTGTGTAGGGCAGAGTTTCTCAAACTGTGGGCGGCGCCCCTCGGGGGGGGGGCGTGATAACTCTACGAGGGGGGCACGAGGATATTGAAAAGTCGAAAACTAAAGATTATTTATGAAAATTACTAGTTTACTGAAACAAACCAACAAAATACATTATGACATAATAAAAAATAAAAAACACATTTACACTGATACAATTCACTTATAAGTGTATCAGTACTGTACGATGCATTTCATAATTAATTTAGCAATACTAAATTAAGAACAAGTTTAATAATTACCAGTGACATCACATGATGTTGTCATATACAAAAGTATACACAAAAATTAACACTTATCTTGATAATTTGTACGGTTTATAATTAATTCCTTGACTGCCGATTAAAAGTTACGCAATTCGCTCCCCAATATCACCATTTTCCAAGTAGGCGTGCGTGCGTGATGTATCGGGGGAGGGAAGAAAAAGAATAAGTAAGCAAATCCCCTGAAATAAGTAAATCCTTCGCAAACACTGTCAAGTCCCTTTTATTGCATTCAATTGCCCCTTTAGAATAATTTTATGAATAGCAGTGCACAAAAAAGATCGGAAAGACATATATACATCCAGGGGAAATAACGCTTTGGTTAAGAGGTTTAAGTCGTATTGGAACTTCAGCATCAAAATATAGTATTATTGAATTCAATATATTGTTATTGTATGGAGGGTGGCGCCATGAGAATTATGATTCAATATTGGGTCGCAAATATTGGAAGTTCGAGAAGCACTGGTGTAGGGGCCCAGGGCCTCAAGAAATCTGATGTCCCCGGTCAGCTTCCATTACTTTTTACAATAAATCACGGCAAAATGAATGATAAAAGATTAATAAGAAAATTTAAGAAACACGTATAGAGATATCCATTGCACAATTCAGAGAGAAAAAAAAGAAGAAATTAAAATTTCTTATTTAGAAGCCATTCGAATATTTAATTTTCTGACATATGCCACTTTACATTCAAATATAACTCAAGTCATCGTGCTTTGGAGATAGAAAGTGATACGATTCAATTCTAAAGGTAAGGCGTCTTTAAAACTATCACCGGTTGATCTTTATATAATGCTACTACTTTATTGTATCTGATTTCGCACTGCGACATAATTGGATGTCAAAACCTACGTTTTTACTACTCACGACTAGAAGTCAAAGAACTTTATTAAACCAGACGTTTAAAGCACGACAAAATGTTTGTATTTTCTGGCGACATTCTCATTAGGCAAGAATGCAGTATTACTCGAGCCAGCTGAAAGAATACGTAATGTAAGAAAGAGTGGAGTTGTAAAAAGTCTTGTTTTGAATAATAAAAAAAAGGAACATTTTGCAGAGTTAATAGGGAATAGAATGAAAAGCAAACGAGATTTAGAGTGTTTATCTAAAAACCCGGAAATTATGCTCAAGAATGGTTTTAACACAGAATGAACTAAAAACTAAGATGTACATAAAAAAAAGCTTCTTATTTAACTAGCTCTTTTTGAATCCAAAAAGGATTTTATTCAAAAAAATATTTTAAAATTTAAGTAATTTGAATTTAAAACCCAGTTAATATGTAAGAGATAAAAAAAATGCACCTTAAATTATAACAGTATTCTGTCAAAATAAAGTTATTAAAAAAGTTGAATGATAAACAAAATTGGAGGTGTTATTTGAAGTACATAGTTTTTCCTCTTGAACGGTTTCATAATCAAATGAAAAGGGGGGGAAAATAACACAAACACACAATTCCAGTAAATTTCTCATAAACACCTGTTTTTTTCTTGTGTATTTGGCGTCTTGTATTTATTCGCCAAAGGCAACGTCGCCACACAATGGATCTTATTTCAACAAAATGGGCTAAATTCACGGTCACATGATAAATACTATCTCGTACTCTTCATTAAATTTAAAATTGGCAATTAGACTTATACTTGTTACAAAATTTAGATAAAATTTCGTATTTGATGACTGGGTAAAGATGCTTCCCAAGTATTAAGACTCATTAGTTTTTCACAAAACAAAAACAAAACTAATATGTACCGTATTCACTCGAATTTAAGCCGCACTTTTTCCAACGTTAATGCTACTGAAAATCAGGTGCGGCTTAGAATAGAAGACAAATAAATTCATTGGATGAGGCAATTATAGCAATTACAGGTTCGTGTATGTATTCAGAGATGATTTAAGCCCTTTGAGGCCCTGGGCCCAGAGAAATCTTAAGATATTTTGAAGTCCTGGGCCTCTATGCAAAAGTAAGCCGTACTTGAGATATTTAAAAGTAGACAGTATATACAATGCGTAGTCAAATACTCGTACAAATAGTAATTTAAAACAAATGTAATCGACTCACGATCTCAAAAATCTATGCACAAACTAGCTTGACCGATGGCCGTGTTTCGACTAAATGAGTATTTATGGTAGAGACATGGACAACGGTCATCACATAATATAGTTGCCAGTTGACATGCAGTTTGAAGTTCCCTATTTTTTGGAGAATATGTACTGGAATATTTGACCACATTATATATAAAATTATCTGGATTATAATCTTATTAAGACAGAGTCGAGAACGAAACGAGGCCCTGGGCATTGTCCCAGTTGCCCCATGCCTTAAGAAGTCTCTGTATGTATTTAAAGTTTATAATCATAGGAGAATTAAGGTAGTTGGAGGCCCCTGGCGGTAAAAGGTTTGAGGCCCATGGGCTTAAGAGTCGAAAACCTGAAATAGTGAAAAGAGTCGCTTACCATTTAAATTCTCAAAATAAAATGTATTGCTATAATAAAAGTCATTGGCTAAAGGAAAAATCTGAACTGTACATAAAAAAAATAAAAAATCTTTTTTAAGAGCTTACAATTTTGCTATACAGTTTGATTTCTCATTGGCAAATTCATCAATTATTTTCACCATATCTATTTTGTCCAAAACATTTTATTTTATATATAATAGGGCCTATTCATCTTACATTATTTTTAACAAGTTTTAAAACTAAAAAAGATCATTCACCTGATGCTCTTAATATCGGTATTGTTAAAAATATTTTCAAAAGTTTTTCTACATTAGGATTTCTTTTACATATGGATAAATTTCTAGCGGGGTTTTCATTACATCTTTGTTTTCTTTTCATTTCTTGTTCCAAGGTGGCGTGGTTGGTTTGTCGCTGGCGTTTGCACTCATCAAGCTTGGGGCCCCTATCAGCCCTGGGGGCCCCTGGCGTCCGCTAGGTCCGACACCCGCTCAATCCGCCACTGTTTATAATATTGATAAAAATAACTGATTATTCATTTCTTTCTTCTCATTTGAAATTTATTTTAATTTTATAAAATTGGATATCGAGATATAAACCCTTTTACACTATTTTTCATTTTTCACAAACGCTTGATGGGAATTTGGGGTGCGGATTAGAATCGATTGCGGCTTGGATTCGAATAAATACGATACGTGAGCATTTTCTTTTCCTATGCGAGTTACTACAGTTGAAAAATGTGTATTTTTCACTGCAAAAAGCAAAAAAGTTGGCAACAGCGAAACACATGATCTGATTGGTTGGACACACGTGTTGTAGTTATGTGACTATGACGTCACATGAATTAAGCACATTATTATTATATTGAAATCACACTAGTAAAACCTCAATTAGATCGAATGCAAAATACATGATTTTTAACATGCATTTAATAATTTTATTTTTCGCATCAAGGTGCACTTATCATTTCATCATAACATATATGAAATAACAATTTGTGAAAACTACAAGAGAAATACAACATAATAAAAATTTGAACTTTAAAAACAATTTTCCTCAAAGTTGCTGTCATAAATTGCCAAGAAACAAATCATGTAGATAGAATTTTCTATTTTTATAGTGAATATCAAAAATAATCATAAAACAAAAACAATATAACAAAAAAATAATAACAGCAAAATTCTCATTCAGTTCAACTAAAATAAATATCTAGATAAATGTTGATGCCTTATTCTGTCAAACAAACACCAACTTGACAGAATCTGAGAAGAAAAATATTTGGATAATTCAAAACAATACCAGATAACATGATTTTAGGTCGCAAGATCTATTCAAAATCATCTGAAACGTTCAGTGATCCTTCATGTTATGACATTTTATTTTGTTTCGACTGAATGTATCAATGATGTTCTGTAAACACACCAATCATTATCTTATTCTAGAAAAAATACTGAATTTTTTGCGATTTTAGCTAAATTTAGACAAATAAATCAAGAAAAATATTTCACCAGAAAAGAAATAAGGTTACTTATTATTTACGTTACAATAGGTGATTTATATGTATATTTAGATTTATGATGATTTATGCTTAGATATAACTTCATATTGGATTTGTGATCTTTAAGCTATATGTCGAAAATAAGAGTTGCTTATTTATAAACCAATACAAATCCTGCTTAACAAGAAGTAATATACATAATAATTATATAAAATTAAGAAAGTTAAAAAGCTAAGAGGAAAGTACAATAAAATTTAATCTTTAAAAAAAATTTGCGATTTTTTCTGACAAGTGAAAGGTAAATTTTAATTACAATAACAACTTGATTTTTTTGAAAAATTATTACTACACTCTTCTTGCACTCAAATACTGATTTAATGTTTATCTATCAATCTCTTAATTTTATTTCTTTAGCTTAAAAGAACCTTTTTCTTCTTCTCCAATATAAAAGGAATATCCGTAGGGTGAATTATTTACATGATTAAATTTATTACTGAAGGATTGGATGTGTGCACTGTCGCATCCCCCTGTTACGACGAGTGGAGCAATCCACTGACGTCACACCCCGCCAATAGTGCCCGACAAGGCCCTGCTAGGGAAATCACTTAAACGGGCGCTTAGAGATGCTTAACACCAGATGTAGAAGAAAGACGTTCTCCTTTGGTGTTTAATGTAGTATTAACTATTTCATCATTCATTGTTTAATAAATCCTTAATATCATCCTAAGGTTGTAGTCATTTTCCCATATTACCTAATTCACAAATACATAACTTCGTATTCAATAAACTTTCCATCATTGTAATCGAAAAACAAAATAGTTTTCTATGATATTTTTAACATTAGATTCTAAGGTATTGATTTGAATCATTCGTATGCAACATAGAAATCTTGAAGAACTAAAGAAATAACATCCGGTCTAACACTTCTTTCATTTAAACGAACTTCTGAAATGCCATTTATATTCAATTAGAAAAATTTTAAGCTCCACAACACATCAATTTAGAAAGATTTTATAAAACAGCTTTTACCTAAAATTCTCGTTGTACTCAAAGAAATGTGAAATTTAGACGCTCTGAACATGGATGGACTCTTATGCACTTAATTTATAATTGGAAAAACTCGGGGTGTAAGACATAGTAAATACCATTTTAACCGATTTTTTAAAGGGATTCCAGTTTAATTAATATCACGCCACAGATACTTGAGGATTACTGGCGACGAATTTCGTAAATCATAACTGTGACTAAGTAACAGAGTTCATTGTTATTTTTTGTTATATTTTCATTAATTTTTTTCGTTCATGATTTTATTATATATATTCTATATCAATTCTACTTCTTTCAGCGATCTTTTGTTAATTGTTCATGAAAGTATGCATCATTGTTATTAATATGATCTGTGACAGTGAGAGCATGAGTACCACTCTTAAACGTTAAAGGCAGAAACTGTCTTTGTCTATCCATATAATTTAAGTATGAACCATTATTTATAAAATTATATATTTTATAAGAGGAAGTAGGAATTGCTGATAAAACTACAACTTTTTTTCAAATTTCCGATATGATTATTTTAAACAAGCTTCTAGTTTAATGATTATATAAATATTCAGAATTATGGTACAACATAAAAATGTGTACGAGGTAGTTTTAGTAACGGAAATTCAGAATGCAACTGACATCAGTGATCTTTGATAAGACCTGAAATAATTCAAATATTTGATACTAACAAGAGTTCAAGCAAGTTCACGTCCCAACACTTTGAAAAACACAAGTATCTAACAGCCTAATCACTACCTATTCCAGGAAGCACCCAAGACCGAGGGAAGACCTCATATTTTCCAACCATTAAAGCTCGCAGAAAGAGTTCACAACCTGGTTCACAGGGACCCTAAAAGTTCGAGGTCTTTTTGGCAGTTTGCAATGTGGTTCGAAAACAGCAAAGGGGCCCCTCAAAATAGGGAGAATGGGAGAGAAAAAAAGGAAATAATCGTCTCTGTTGAAAGATAAGCTTCAACCTTCTTGTGCACAAAAACCTCAAATGCCACATACGCCCCATAAAAAACATTTAATATACTACGGGGAAGTGGAAGCCTCTTTAATGTCTACCGAGGCTGGAACGTGACAATTTTACTTTTTATCTCTAAGGGGTCCCAGCCACTTTATTATTTTTTTCTGGTCCGTTCTATTTCACAACGTTTGTGAGGACCTTGAGAGACAAAAAAGCGCAGAAAAATGTAATTTGCCGTAGCGGAATCTTTTCGCGTTTCGCGACTGACAATGACGTAGGGTGGCAACTGTCTCCCCCCCCCTGTCGAGAATTCTAATTGTGGGTTTTAAAGTAAAAGAAGCCGCGTTTCAACATCTTTTCCCTGAAGACAAGCGACATGCAACAATGTGGTTTACTGATTACATCACTGGAGTATTTTATTTTCATCAAGTCTGTTTCAGCTGTAATTGGGCTCTAATGGATGACGATGGTATTGAAAAATTCACTGAGCTTAGCATCAACGTTTCAAGTAATTATTTTTAATTTACAGATTGCAATATTTTTAATAAGCTTTTTATAGAGATATTTCTCATGAGATTGCAGAAACTGATGATTTATGCTAACATATTTCTAGGTATTTAAGGAAGACACGTAATTTCTTTGCACATTTATGTCATAACCTATCATACGTTTTTCTCATACTAATCATATGAGGTACATGTTTCTTAAAACTTATTTTTAGCCTTATTAAAGTATATATGTTTTTATGTCACCTTAGAATAGGTTCTTTAGTCTACTTTAAGGAAAGGGCGCGTTTTAATATAAATAAGAAATCACAAATACGAATCCAATAAATTACCTTAGTAAATTTTCATATCTATTTAAGGAGCAGGAATATTACTTTTAAAATTTATTTATTTAACAAATGATAAATTTTTTTAAATTTGCATTGCAACTATCACATCCTTCATTGACAACTCATATTTAGAATGGAAATTTTCGGCCAGTAAAATTCTAATTCTTCAGTCTTTTGACAAAACAAAGATACATTGAAAAACCTACGTAAGAATACTGCGAAATATTAAGCATTTTAAATTGAAAATTCGAGAATGCTTTTTTATATATCAGTAATATTTTTTTTTTATTTAAGGTTTTGACTATACGTTTGTGGAACCGTGATGTTAAAATAATATTTTTAAAACTTAGAGTCACCTGAATTAAATTATACATATAAAATTGTTTTAAAAATATTATTAGAAGAAAAAAATACTTAAATGCAATTTTTTTTGTAAAAAGTGAAGAAAGAATGACATTTTCAAAATATTCTCCTTATATATATATATATATATATAGAGAGAAAATGCTTCTATAATAATATTTCTCTTTTTATACAGAGACTGAACTAGGATTTATATGTACATTCTAATCCAGGTGAAACTAAATATCCAAATAAACATTCATTTACGTGGTCTTTCAAAATCACGGTTCCGAATTTAGTCAGACACTTAAAAATCACATCAAAATGGTAATGAAAAAATTGCTCTAAATTAAGTAATATGCAATATCAAAATTTTTTATAAGAACTCACCAAGATACTCTACGAAACATTCAGGAATGGGTGCAAAAAAAGTACTCACCTAAAAGAAAAAAAATTAGCATGAAAAATAAGTTTTTACGAGAGACACTAATCAAAAAATAAATATCAAATAAATAACGCGAATAAAACCTAATAAATAAATAATATTACGTTTTTTTTTAATTTTTTCAAACACATTACAAAAAGACAAGTTTTATTACAGAAATATCCAGAACTACGATACTGGAGACCACCCAAAAAGTAATTAATTTTCTTACATTTACATCCAAACAATATTTCTTTCTCACAGAAAATAAAAGAAAATTTAGATAAAATCGGAAAAACTCTATTTCCTTTCGTCAATAGATGATAAAACTCTATCTCGAAAATAAATGAGTTTTTATTTACATTTATGCTGAAATCACTCTTAAAAAGTGTTTTATTTTCCCCCTTCTATTAGCAGAACCTACAATTCAATATTTAACAAAATAACGGCACACACGCCAAACACGAAAAACGATGTTTAAAATACCTCTCTGCAATAGTTTATCTAACCTAGACATCTAAAGCATCCACTCTCTATCCCAAAACATATCTACAATGAGATCGCAATCTTAATGGATAGCCCATGGAAAATGAGGTTTCTTCATGGATGACGAGAAAATTCATCATTTTTCGAATGAGGCGCAAGCTGTTTACTTGTTACCATTACAAATTTCAATGGCTTTTTCAAACGTGTGGTTCAAGTGTTAAAGCATGAACTTTGATTCAGTTGGTGAAATTCGGATTGGGTGCTTTCTAAGCGAGATCCGAACTGAACTGGGGGTCAATCGTTGGTTTTCTCACATCTTTACGAAGCACGAACTGGAATATTTTATATTGGAGACAAATGAGATTACATTAAGGTCGATGGTTTTGAATACATTTCAGATCGCCCACTGCGTTATATTCCTTAATATGGTCGAATAGGCAATAGTCAAAATATGCATTAGTTAACGAAACGGCGATAATTAGATTTATGGAGAAATTCCGTTTTGTTTTTGTGTTTGGAGCAAAGGAATCACGCCAGAGATCCTTTAGTTCTTATTCTGTGGCCTGTAATATCGCAGTGAATGCCATTCTATATAACACGCAGAGACATGTTTATACTTAAGACCCCTGGCCTTTCTTGAAAAGTAAGTCCCACCTGCGACTTTTTAAGTAGAGAGTATATAGACATTGACAAATACTTATACAAACGCCAACACGTAAAATAAGTAAATGTACGTGAATCACAATCACACAAACTTAGGCACAAACCGATTTGACCGCCTACAGCTTTGTGCCTAAATGATGGTTGTAGGCCTAAGTCTAGACAAGGACATGACATAATGGATTCTTGCCACTGTTGCTAGTTAGCATTTAGTTTAAAATTTTCATTGTTTTGGAAAATAACATTTGTCAATTAAAATTATTAAAACTTATGATCTTATTTAGACTAGTCACGATGAGGTCCAGGGCCCAGTTGGCCCATTTTCTTAAAAACTCTCTGATAGCACGCAAGATAAATCTTTTCAGTTTAAAATTATTCATTGATTTAGAATTACAACCTCTAAACAGTTAATAAACATTTTACACTTATAAAAGTCAAATGAAGCAAAAACCATAGATCAATATCAGTTATTGTGGTGCCTAGCCTTAAAAACATTAGTTTAAAAATGTACCAGAGGATAGATTATTTAGTTATGATAAAATTTCAATTAATATTTTCTTTGACGTCCGTAATTATCGTAAACAATGCAGAAGCCTATTTTCATCGGCTGCATTTTTTCCCCGTAAGAAGCGTATCAGCTGACTACAAGATTACATTCACACAGCTACAAAAAATTTGCATTCAGATTCTATTCGCAGATTTAGAGACACTTGCATAACTAATCAGATCCAATATATGAGCAATTCTGATTATACATCCCCTCTGTAAGGTTCTCCTCTGGCAGAGAAGTGATGAAATCGGTAAATTCTGATTAGGACTCATTTCATCGATAAACAGTTGTTGGATTTTATGCTCTTAAGTTTTAGTTGTTCTAAGGTGAAAAGTGTTTTTTCCCACCTGTTGGTATATTTATGGCCCACTTTCCCTATGTTAGTAACTAAGATCTGCAAAAATGGTTCAATTATTTCTCTTTGCATTGGTTTCAACCTTAGTGCGTGGCATTTAGTACATTCTTAATATTTCACACCTCATCCCTCCTCCTCCCACATAGCCTCCAATCCTTTCGTTATTATGACGTGAGCGTAAACATTATATACAGGAGCTTTAATCGCAGATAATTTTCAGCAATGATTTTAGTAATCTATGCAAAATTATCCACCACCCAACTCACCATTATTAATCAGCTATTTTTTAATAAATGCTTAAAAACTATAAGAAGTCTGAAAAGAATTAACGACATTGCATTTACAAATGTTGTTACGAGGGTTAAAGTCAGCTTATGGCTAAATAAGCAATGGTCGCAAATGTATTTGACATAACTGGTTCTTATATATATATATATATAGGTAAAGTGACATCAAATTAGAATACATAAAAGGGTACTGACGAAAATCCCCACAACGTCAAATTCATATGAACGCAAACTGCTTTTATCGATTGCCACAGATGGATGTTTGCAGTTATATATAATCTCTTCCTTGTTAAGGTTTAACTTCAAATTGTTATGGTATAGAAGTATTAAAATATTTTGAGTTAGGTTGAGTCAGTTGAGAGGACGTTACTTTTGACATACAAATGAAGTATGTTTAGGTTTTAATAAAAAATATACCAATTTACTAGAATAATCTTGTGTGGATACGGGCTTGCAAATTCCGATAAAATTTTAAAACCCAGTATTTCAGTTTTTTCATAAAGTGAAAAACTGGTTAAACGGTTTTTTATCGTAATTTTTTTTATTAAAGTAAAAAATATACGTACACTTAAAATTAATATTACTTTAAATATACAATAAAACCTATTTTAAATAAGTGGGTCTATAAGCCTAAGATAATAAATAAAAACAAAAGCTTCAAAATGTAGCAATTAGAGCTATTTTTTTTATTGAAGTACTATATTAACTAAAAAGAAAAACAACATAACTTCATCAACAACATATCGTTATACAGAATATAAATGTAATATAAAATTAACTAATAAAAATCTTAATAAAATAATATTCAAGGAATACTAATGCGATATTATTTTTAAAAAATTTAATAATTTCGCAGTTGTTACAACACAAAACCTGTACCACATTATTAAAATAAAATTGTTATTTTAAGATTTGTTTAACATTGAAGTTCCTTTCTACTTAACTCTCTCAACTCAGTGCGCAACAGCCCATGAGGCCAAGGCCAACTGTGCCATCTCAGTATACGTGACATTGGGCGCTGGGGTGCATGAGCAGATGTTCCGATCAGGTGGTCAGCCTGAAGCGAACCCCCAGTGTTTGGTCCCAAGTATGCTTGTTCTCATTTTATCGACCACTGATGGGATGAAAGCTGAGCCAACCTTGCCAGCCCGGTTTGAACCTCGGACCTGTGGTGTAGAAGCGCGATGCACTAACCATTCAGCACTGGGCTCCTTTCTACTTAACCGTGATATTTTTTAGAATAAAACTCGTTCAAACATATTATGTACACTTTTTATTGAATTTAAATAAATTGCAATATACAAACTTCATGAAAAACAATGGAATAAAAAAATATTTACCACTCGAAAAAGAAAAATATTGACTTTCGGTTTTTCGGGTAAACCCGGGTTTTACGAATGGGTAAAATTAAATAATAATAATAAAACAGTTAACCGTTTGTGGTTTTAACCGGTTTATAAGCCCTAGTGAGGATGACACTGATGGCCAATAGTATTTATTATACGGCTGAAAAATACTTTCACGTACACGATGATCATGATATATACAAAAGGAATTTTCGACATTTCTAACACTTCTTGCAAAATACTAATTATAAGGCGAAACCCTAATTTAAAAAAAATTTACATACGAAGAACAAAATAAAAAGAAATGATTTATTTCAAACTAAACACGCGACATGTCACCTAGTGCCGTTGCCAAACTAGTAAGCAAAATAACAGCTCCAAAGCTTTCTTATTTGTCTTCTTTCAGCGAACTGAACCATCCCATTTCCGTTTTATCAATTGTTACAGTGCAGTTTTTGCATTCCGTTACTCAAGTGTAACCGTAGCCCAGCTACAAAAAGTCTTAGAAAATGAATCATATGATACCGCGTGAGATTCTAATAATAATAATCTTCGAAAGAAATGTAACCTTAAAACCTCTAAAAGAAAAGAAAAACTAGTCTTGGACATTACAAGAGAGACAGAAAAAAAGATGTCGGCTGTAAAATTAATGCTCGAATGATTTTCCATGAAAAGTATATGAAATAACTCTGGACAATGTATCACTTTTAAACAACGCATTGTGTGACATTTCCTGTGAGAATAAGGTAATTTTGAAAAAACTGTTTTACGTTTTACTGCGAAAAATAAAATGTTTACAAATTTACCATTTCAACAAATTTTATAAACTGGTTACATTTTGTTTAAAATATATTTTATTTTACAGGTAAATGAGAATGAATGTAACATATACTTTAGATTCTGTTTATTTTAATCGTAAATGCGCCACGCATTTCTGGTTTCACTGATCTTAAATAATATTCTAGGGCTATTAGTGATGTAATTCATAACTTTCAGTCACTGCTAAGTGATGAAACAAACTCCTGGACTGGATATTCACGTCTAATGGTCTGTGGCCCTTTGTTTTACGCACAATTCCTTTTACGCGGATCATCAAAAAAATGAAGATCATTTAAGTTTTAAAAAAATTAAAAGCATAATATGTATTGAAAAACAATCCTATCCAGTAGAATTTTTTACGAACTTCAGAATTCTTAAACTATTTTGCATCCAGTTTACTTAAGTCTTATGTTTTTAAGACCGATAGAGTTCGGACCTGGCACTAAGCTAGTGGTTCCCAAAGTGGTCCCTATAGACCCCCAGGGGTCTTCGATAATATTCAGGGGGTCCGTGAAAAATTAAAATTGATTTGGGGGTCCCTGAACAACGTCAGGGAGTCTCTGCGCAAGGTTTAATAAATAAAAAATTTTGATCAATTTTTATTTTTATGGAAATTTAAATAAATAACGATTTTTCACTTGGATATTCCCGACTGGATGTTGAACGATTTTTGCGCTGAATTTATACTAATACAGGAGCATTTTATTGAAATATCCGCAAATGAGGGACTTAAATCAATGCTTGAACAAGGGTACCACAAATTCTGGTAACAAAAACAGATTTCAATTTTATGTCCTGCATTATGGGTTATTGTACAGAAGTTGTTGGCTGCTTTCCCGTCTTCCGATTTAGTAGAACGTGAACTCAGTGTGCTGTAAAAAACCTCATCACAAAAAAAAAACCTAGTGCTCGTGTAGATTTGCGGTTACTACTCATAAACATTGAGACGGACATAAATACACTCATAACATCACACCAAGTTCATCCGAGTCATTCATTTTTTTATTTTATTTTTATCAAAAGTTATAATTTTAATAAATAATTCTTCAACAAAATGTTTTTTAAATTTGTAATTTTTATACAACGCATTTATGTAGCTTTTTCACTTGGAGGAGTTTTGGGAAAGTTTTGACTTTAAAAAAAAAGGGATCCGTGAGCAAGTTTTGACTATAAAAAGGGGCCCATGGGTTAAAAAAATTTGGGACCACTGCACTAAGCGATTACTATCTTTTCCCTGAGCTGAAAGAAAAGATGGTTTTTTGGGGGGAAATGGTATGAGTTTCGCGTGGTAAACGTTTTGGAAGAAATGAAAAGTTGGAGAATGTAGTGAGCACTTGGCTTAATGCAATGGTGGGAATTTTTAAAGTGGGAATTCTGAAACTCGTCAGCAAATACGAAAAATATTAAAAAGTAGAAAATGATTAGGTAGAGAATGAAGGAAGCTTTAAGGTTTGTAACAGAATTTTTTCCAATAAATATTGTGTGTGTGTTTTTCATTTTCTATAACAAAATGGTCTTTATTTTCTAGGTGATTCTCACATCTTCGATAAAATTTGTAACACATTTGTAGACTCGCTAAACTGCTCCAGATACCGTAATGTTCATTATGAAATACATGAATACCAACAAGAATGAAATAGTTAATATAATATGGAATGAATAACAAAGAAGACCAAAGCAGTATCTCACTCTCGTAACTTGAATACCACGCATCTTGAGGAGAGACATCACATCAATAAAAAGAGTGATGTACTGGCGAAGCAATCCATAATTTTCAACCACTGCCAGTAACGAAAATTAGCTAGTTTTTCCCATCAAATGGTCTTTGACACTTCCACGAAGCATAAGTTTTTAATATTAAAAACTGAAAACTCGCGCGCGCGCGGATAAAACATTCGTGCTTTTTCTCTTCATAATTTTTTGGTATTTATTTTAAAGATATTCACTTAAATAGCTCAACAACAATCAGAAATAGAGATTAAATATTGTATATTTGTATTCGTAGAATAGTAATGATACAAGTTTCACGTACAAACAATGCAACCAATTATTAACTTTGTTACTTTTCTGTTTAGCCGGCGCACGCGATAAAGTCGCAAAAATAATACAACCAACGCTGAACAGAATATCCCCGTTAGTAAATTTTTACCACCACATTTTCAAAACAAGTCGCGCAATGATGTCTTTCTCATAATACGTCAAAAATAGATGAAAAACCAATGCGAAAACTAATATTTATCAATATTTTTAAATGTATATTGTGTGTTGTCAACCAATACCGCCAACTTGGCACGATTTGCGCCGGCGAAACGGAAAAGTACCCTAACTTTCAATTGTCTCGTAAAAAAAAAGCAATTTTGCTTTTACACGCAACACAGCTAAGATAAATTTATTTACTTGGAGGGGAAAAACTAATATGATGGTAGACAACAATTAAGGTTAATGTGATCAAAAGAAAATTTTGAAAAGAATAAAGTAATAAATATTTTGCTATGGTACCTACAACCGTCATTTTACATTTTTTAAGAAAACAAAGGAATTCGCCCTACATAGTATACTGTGGAAACATTTCTCAACTACACATTCATCATGCAAGTAAAAAAAAATATTTGAACATAAGATTTATTTTTCATACTTTTATAACACACAAGTTACTTAACTCTTATGAAGTTAACCTTAATTGTTATCAATAAATTTTATCTCTATCACAAGGAGATGAAAAAAATTATATGAACATACAAGAACCACACACTTATATATATTTTTTAAAAAAACTTTCCTTACCCTTATCAAAAGAAATTACATGCCAAGTGATAGAATAAAAATTCTTATCTTTATCTTACGCAAATTCCATCCATCATAGAGTTAAATGTGAAAAAAGGTAGAGCATTTTATTAGCTGTCATTTTACGCAGTTTACATCACTTGTGGCCCGTGACCCTATACGAACTCCACGATCTCATAATTTATTTATATGATAAATTAGACGAGACAGAAACTGGGTTAAGTACATGTCGCCATTTCCTTCAAAGATTTTGAGTTTTCAAGATCGCGCAAGAAAGGATAATGAATTTGTATTCGCTTTTTTTCACAATCTAATAAACGATCAGAACACGCCGAAACGATTATGGAAATTCACTCAAATTGAATGAGCATTTGTTTATACTTAGGAATGCTGCATTCGCGGTTGATGTGTTATGCAAAATAAATAGTATGTCTCTTAGATTGATATATAAAAAAGTAATCAATATCTATGCAATCTATAAAGTTATGAATAAATATATAATACGTACGTTGAAATACGTTAATTTAGGCTTTAGTTACTGGTTGCAGTACGAGAATGATTGAAATTTGGTTTCAGTAAGTATGGGCGAATTTCCTGTCATTGTTTTTATTTAATGGTTCGAATATCAAAGGTTTCATCACACTTTGAACAGTTCATTAGTAACTAAATTATTAGTCAAGGTGTGCAGTGAATTTTACGTACTGGAAATCACGAGAGTATTATTTTAAATATAAAGAAATATTTTTATATCTTTTGAAATGCCTAGAAGCATACTCATGGATTCGATACTAGACGCCACGTGAATTAAACGGAACCACTATAGCAGTGACGTTGTAACGGGCCTATTCGCGTACCTATTACAAATCCTCTTGGGGAAATTCAATGTAAAGAATTTCCCCTGAGATCCATTAATGATTGGGAGTCAGGATGCATACCAGCCATAATCAAAGCAAACAATTTATTAATCCTTTTATAAGTCTCACAAACCCAGGGAAGGAAATGCACGTATAAAGTATTGGAGCCAAAGCGAGGAAGATGAGATATTTAATATTTAATTATAAGTAGAATCGCTTACGTTTGGAAATATTCGTAACTCCTATCTCAAATAATTGACTTCTGGTCGATTTGATTTTTATTCCAATATCTTACTGACTGAACTGTCAGCTATCAATTTTATATATTAATCAATAAATCAACGAATCACTCTCGTCTACCTTTCAATTATCTTACATTAATCACAAACTTTTATCATCTAACTTCTAACCTTTCTCTCTCTTCCCGAATTTAAAAGTTAATGCTTTAACATACGACATGATTTACATAGATCGCATCTTCTTCGGGAAAAAGTTTTCAATTGAATAATATCTAAATTAATAGAATTTCCCTAAGAGGATTAGTAATAGGTACGCGAATAGACCCGTTACAACGTCTTAAAACTTCTTGAAACCCTGGGCCCCTAAGGTTAAAGTAGGTCCCCACCTCTGCTACCCTTTTAAGTACACAGTAAATGGCATACGGTGTCAAATACTCGTACAAACGGTAATTCGTTGAAAATAAATGAGCGTGACTCGCGATCGCACAAACCTACTACTATTACTATACACTAAGTAATGATAGTGTATCAGTGGCGGAACGGAGAGCAAAGTCAGGTTTTTGGCCCCGATCCGGAAGGATGCAAAGGATTTCCCAAAACCATATATACTTGGTGTAAGTCAGTGCTTTGGGCCCCCTAGAACCCTGGACCCTCGGCGATGCGGGGGTGTACGTTACGCCACTGTAGTGTATGGTGGTAGACCAAGGCCTAGACACGGATGATGGACATAGCATAATAATAAAGCTTTGCCGTAGTTGCCAGTTGCTGTACAGATCAAAATTCCCAATTTTTTGTAGAAAATGTCCAGGAATAGCCTTTGTCGATTAAAATTATTTGGAGCATGATCTTATTGAAGCCAAGTCGAGAACGAAATGAGCATTCCCCCCCCCCCCCTTCTCGAGGTAACGGGCTCGGGACCATGCCTTAAAATGTCCCTGCACTACAGGTCAATTTCAACCTAGTTCTGAGTTATTACGTGCTTTGATAAGGCACTACCATAGACAGTTTCTTACTAAGTTGTCTTTTTTTAATTCACGGGGTCGCTTCATGGAATAGAAATAACGAACCTTATCTTTTAGCACTAGTGAACGAACAACAGAAAAAAAACACACGATGGAATAAATCAGAAATATTTAAAAGTTTTGGGGTTGATATGGGCATATCTGTTCGACTTCACGGGGTGTGGCGATAATATTTAGTGAAATACTACAGTGGTGTTTGAAATAAAGAGAATGTGCGTATTTAGTTGAATTTCTCGTAAAAAAAAAAACTTAAACGAAAGGTAAAACTAATGCTGCCAAACAAAGATTCGTCTTTTTAATGTTGATTATGTTCAGTGCGCGTGCGTATGCATTTAGAAGAAAATGCTTAGAAAGGGCACATGCTAATTTCTACGCATTGCTCATAAGCACCCCCCACTCCTTTCTACGCACTTGTGTTTCCCTACACTGTTCGATGAAATTCAAAAATAAAGAGTTAACAGATATCAACGTGTAATAAGGTGACAAATCGTCGCAATTTTAGACAACGCAATATCAAGTGCAGATTACTAGAGAATTAAATGCAACGCCTAATTTTGTGAGAAGCTTATAGAAACAGTTTAATGAGACCGAATCAGTAGATGAAAGTCCAGACAAGGTTCGTCCAAGAGATAACGACCAATGACAACTTCCAAAACTATCTCGTGAACTTTGCGCGACCACAAGCCCCAAATTATTGCTTCCAGACGACGGCTACAAAAAAATTTCTGCTTGCAAGAACCATTTTTTTGTGTCTCATTCATTTCTGCCCACAGAAGAGAAGGTGGAGAGAACAACAACATTGGAGCAAGGTTAATAGGGAACCTTCTATACTAAATATCTATTTAGCCTAATTATTGATTCTCGACTCATCAGCGAACATTTTTCATCTGAAGGAGATTAGGGACTTGTTAAATGCTTTCCAATCCAAAACATATCGTTTGGGCTGTAGCGAAGGACTAGGCAAACACCATACTGGGCAGACAGATCCTCAGACCCGCATGCCTTTAGAAGGGGCTGCGACTGACGTGATTGATTGACTTAATTTATGTCGCCCTGTGACTATTGAAGACGAACTTCATAATTTTTTAACCACGCATAAGTAATAAGAACGGGATAGCACCCTCTCTTCAAATATCCATTACGCTCATGGGAGAATTTTGAGTTCGAACAGATTTAACACACATCGGCCTCCTCTATATGGTAGGTCTTCAGTGGCACCAGGACTCCAACCCGTGACCCTCCGACCAAGAGTTGTTGACCATAACCACTAGGCTACTGCGGCCATAGGCTAGGTTAAGTTTGTTTGTTGTTGGGATTTTATATATAGTTTAGAAGAATATATAATACACAACTCTATCAAATAAAACGCAAAGATTTAGAGAATTTCAAAGTGTCTTCAAAATTTAGGAGATATAGTACGAATCAACTGGCCCGATTTTTTTAAGGTTTCCTGTGGTAATAGTTTTTTGTTTTTATTACACCATGAATTAAAAATTAGTTCCATCACAAATAAAAACGACAAAGAAGCAATAGTCTAGAACTGGATTTTACACAGCATCATCGCCAAGAATCAATCGTTCGCCAAATTCAGAAAAGTGAGTTGGAAAGTATACCTTGATACAAGATATACATGCCAACTCACGATGCGTCAAACATGTCAACACCAACACGGATTCTACACCCCACGATCAAATCATCCCTTTCTTCACCACAACTAAAAATACTGTTTTCGTTTGGTAATTTATCAAGAACAGACGCGAGGAATTTAACACAAGTTAAAACTCTTCTATCCCCTTAAAGGAAAAACAGAAAGAAAAAAAAAAAACCTCACAGAAATCTGGTCTGTTTAATTCTGATGGATCATGCAAACTAATTCCTCTAGCGTTTAACCAATATATCAATTACAGTCAAAATATGAGAAACCTATAATTATGAGTGCTGTCGTGTAACGGGGTTGAATATACGTTCTGCGCGTTATTTTTCGAGCGTTATTTTTAGCCAAATTTCACGCTGGACAGGTGGTCCTCCAATAGCGCAATCCGTTTCGCATTAACAATGAGAAAGACCATTTTTCTTACTATCCCAGTTCGAACTACACAGTATGAATGAGGCTCAGAAATATTGTGCTGCCATCTATTAATAAAATTCGGTACTAAAATAAAGAAAGTGTTATTCTACGGTGCCGAATTTTTATTTCGCGAAGTTAATTTTTATATTAACTTCACAGAAATTTTAAAATATGAAAATTAAAAAAAATCATTAAAATTTCAACAATTATTTAAACGGAGGCATTATTATTATGAAACACATACAATTTAAACGTATTTAAAGAACGACTTAGGCGTTTCCATAAGATGCTGTGGATTTATCCGCATATAATTCTAGATAAGGTAGATGAGTTATATTTATATAGGTTCAGAGAGAGATCAATTAATTATATGCAAAGGATTTTTTCATTTTGAATCTTAATATGTTGATGGTAGTTATCTTCATAAAACTTCCACGCAAATATCACTTAAATTTTGAATCGGAATTCGATTTTAATATTCATTAGTATGGTATTACGTAGAATCAGGATTTTTAAATTGGAATTCCGAAACTATGAAGCTCGCTAATGATTCTTTGGGTTATTTCGGTTCAGAATATAAAATCCAGTGGTGTGTACACAGACCTTTCTTATGGAGGGGTAAAATTAAAAACCTGTTGGTCTATGGGGATGAACTCACAACCCCATCCCTTTCGTACAACCATTGTTATGATCCATAGATCCATCCATCCCTTGCGCAACCGATAATAGTGATTTGGTAGACAATTTTTTTCAAAACAGAGTGAATTAGAAAATCTGAAGGGAAAAAAAGCACGAATAATCATATTATGATTGAGAAAATCTTTCATTTCTAGCATTTTTTTAACAACTTTAACAATTGACACGAAAAATCTTAACAATTATCGTAAAATCCGGCGTATAACGAGCACTTTTAACACAAAAATTAAGATCGAAATTCATGGGTGCGCTTTATACTCCAGGTTTAAGTGAGCTTTAAAAATAGAAAAAGGTAAGAATAGAAAAAAAATTAAGATTTCTACATAGATCAAAATACTGTTTATTTAAAAGAAATAACATTCCCGATAAACTTAAAGGGCTGTAGTTCTAGAGAAGTACAGTATTTTTTCTTTCTTTCTGAAGTTCAAATAAATGATTTCGAAACATAAGAGTGTTGAGCGCGTACATTTCAGGTATCTTCGTAAGAAACGGGGGGTGTGCGTTATATGGCGAATATACCTAAAAATTAAAAATTGCACCTTGAAAGTATAGGTGCGCGTGATACAGCCGGATTTTATGGTAATCACTTTAAAGGGTTATTTTGTTTTATATTTCTTTAGTAAAATGAGAAAGAGAGTGAAACGCATATACACCGAGATATTGCGAAAAAAAAATGTAATAAAAGTCAATCATATAGAGTGAATTTAGAAATATTCAGTAAATACGCAATATTTAAATTTATTTAAGTTGTTAAATAATATGAATGAATTCTTTTGGTATTGAAGTTTTGTTTTGAAGTAACATTATACTAAACGTTAGACGTACATTTTAAACCACGTACAAGTGATGAAGATGAAATTAATTTCCAACTTGTAACCTGCTGCTGCCAATTTTGAGACTCGGTTCTACTGAAAAAGGATAATACAGTTTTCATTATTCTAAACGATGACTGTTTGGTGGAAACATGAATTGGAACTTGGCTGGTCACAAAACTGTGACCATTGGATTAAAGTTGTTACCCGACATCAAATCATAGGAAACTATATATATATATATATAATGATTTTTTTTATTTCAATTTTCTTGAGAGGTTCCCTTTAATTCATTATACAACTACCTGAACTACAACTTTAACTGCAATTTAAGTGCTCAAAAATTTCTAATTTTATGGTGAGATAATGCAGTACTGCATCAGCCATTGGATCCAACCAATCAACTCGGAAAGCATGCAAATAAAGAAAGTTCTCGAAATTTTCGGGATAGGAATACTGCGTAAGTCGATATCCGCTCGAATCGGAAAGGGGGTTGGGGAGAGAAGAACGCTTTTGTTTGTTGTAAGCTTTGCGCGTGTTTTGTTCCTACTTTGACGTATGCCTATTTGTAATAATGTATCGACAAGAATAATTATAAATAAAGTCATAATTGTAGTCAACATTTGAAGGAGTAAATGTTTCAAAGCTAAATTCTAATACATTTAAAGCGTTTTGAAGTAAATTACTATACGCGTGTGTATATGTGATTCAAAGAAACAAACAAAAAGAAAACAATATGTAACTATGAAATCAGAATAGTGTATTCAATTCGAAGTTTTTTTAAGATACTGGTTTTTATTCCTTCACGTTAGGCGAGATAACAGTTAACAATAATCACATCATTATAGACTGCTACATTTCTTAAGAATTAAAACACTTGGAAATCAAGTTTTTATAACATTGGTACAACTCTCAAAAAACAAACCCTGCAAACATCCAATGTGTGGCTATGCGACTTCTCAGAAACATTCCCAACATCTTACTGGGTTGTGAAACGATTATTAAGTAATATGAAAGTCACTCTGGCATGTTCGTGATGTCATGTGATCCTCCTCGGGCAACGTTTTGACATCGAGAGGTCACAGTGACTTAAAAGAAATCAGTTTGCTTTCTTTTTATTTCAATAAGTGTAAAAGGAAAATAACTCCACACAGGTAAGCAATGTATAAAGAAGAGATTTAACTAACTTGTATACGTGGCAAAAAAAAAATTAAACTGTAGGGGAAATTAGTTTTTAATGAAAAATATAAAACACATAATTGTCACGGTTTTATACATTTTCTTATTCTATAAGCTTCGATTTATGCTAAGCAATCAATAATAAAACCATTTTCTTGTAACAAAACAACGAACCTCTCATCTTATTCTAAAACTTAGAAATTATCAAACGATATTTTTTATTAAAAACATTCTCCAAACATGCATTTAAGCATATTTTCACTTTTAGACCATCAATAATTAACACAATATAATGATATCATTAGCACTATAAAATAACGTGAAAACAGTGTATAACTTCTGCACGGATAATCTTATTTATATCTTTTAAGTAAAGCTATCAACTCTATCATTGATAGTTCAGGCATTGTTTGATTGATTCCTTATTAACATCGCACTGTTAAAATACATTAAGGACTATTGGCAACGGAACTCGTGATGAACTCGGATGACACCGGAATTGTGAGAAAACCTACTCTCTAAATTTTCACTCACGCAACATAAACACTTTGTGTGTGAACCACGATAGATTAAAATTACTAGTTTCTCCACACGTCAGTTCTTTAGTGGTTTCGGACTCTAATTCACGACTCGATAGAAATAACGCGATTTGCGACCATTCGGCTTCCATGGCCTAATTGACCGGGTAATGTCTGAAATTGCAAATAAAATGCGAATTAAAATTGCTCAGAGACCATTAAATCTGTTTGAATCCAAATGAGTCAAATCTGTTTGAATCCAAATGAGTCAAATGGAATCAAACGAGTCAAATCTGTTGATCAAACGAGTCAAATCTGTTGCATCAAACGAGTCAAATCGTCATCAAATCTGTTTGCATCCAAACGAGTCAAATCTGTTTGAATCCAAACGAGTCAAATCTGTTTGAATCCAGTCAAATCTGTTTGAATCCAAATGAGTCAAATCTGTTTGAATCCAAATGAGTCAAATCTGTTTGAATCCAAATGAGTCAAATCTGTTTGAATCATCTGTGAAACGAGTCAAATCTGTTTGATCCAAACAGTCAAATCTGTTTGAATCCAAACGAGTCAAATCTTTTGAATCCAACGAGTCAAATCTGTTTGTCATATCTTTTCAAACGAGTCAAATCTGTTTGAATCCAAACAGTCAAATCTGTTTGAATCCAAACGAGTCAAATCTGTTTAAAAAAAAAAAAACAAATGTGTTTCAAAGTACCGTATTTACTTAAATCTAAGTGTGCTTTTTTTTCTACAGTTAATGCTACTGAAAATCGGGTGCGGCTTAGAATCGAACGCGAAAAAATTCGTTGGATTAGGGAAATTGAACATAATAGAGACGGTTAGAGGAATTACAGGTAAATGTATGTATGCACAAAAGTTTTTAATACTGGTAAAATAAATTAATTTTTCACTTCTTATTCGTTGTCCTTTTAATTGTTTTAAATTTCGTGAACATCAGATACCGATAAACCTTTTCGGACAATTTTTTATTTTTTCACAAAAACGTTTTTAGTCTGTGGCTTAGATTTAAATAAATATGGCATACGTGTAATATTTATTTCAGTTAAGATCACCACTTTCTCCATTATAGCTGTTTCTGTACAGTCGTAGATTCGAATCCAAACGCTACAAAAGATCCTTCGTGTAGAGGGGCTAGTTACAGTGCTAACAAACCTTTTTTACGGCCCACTGGAGGGATGTTGATTGTTTGATTTAATAGTTTTAATTTAATTGTATTCAAATAGGCCTTCAGAATAAAATACAGTTACATAAAAAAATAATATAAATTGATTTAACATGGAAAATTGCACAGTCCCGGAGAAATACATCACAGTAAATAAAATGGAAATAATTTAATGGTCCTTGGGTGGCCCGGTACTATTTGGTCCACGGTCCGGGGGTTGGGACCACTAGGCTAGGGAACTCATGCGAATGAATGTTTGTTAATATCATAAGAGCTATTGGTGACGGACCTCGGTCGATTGACGAGGACAACATAACTTGTTTATTTTCATCCAAATTACCACACCAAATATCAACTCATGTACAGGGCTGGTTTTCACGCCGGCCACGAGTTCGTGACCATGACTACTGCCACATTGGTCTCGTGGAAAAATTTTCTTCAGCAAATTAACGATTCATGCAAGTATTTTTATGCAATCGATTAGAGAGGAGATAAAGACAGAGATTTTCAAAGGTATTACTTAAAGAAATAAGGTATAAAATACGGCTTTTAAATGGATAAGGATTAAATTACGGATAAGGACGAGATGTTAAAGGAAAATCTGATCCTATTTAGGGAATATGAAATTGTAAAACTTTATTAATTACGGAAAGTATACCTTATATTACATACGTTTAGTTGGAAAACTGACTTTAAATTATTTAAAAATAGTTTCAAGGAGAATACTATACAAAATTCATTAAATAAAAATGCTAAAAAGAAGATTTAATTTTTTTTTAATTAGGAGCTTAATAAGATTCAAGGAGTCACTGGGAAAACACAACTCAACACTTTAATATCTCGCAGATCTTTTACTCGGATATCTTAATCAAAGCATTATCCCTCGAAACAACAACCCAGAAAAGCTGAATTATGCTGGAAGCACGGAAAGAACTGAACTTACCCGAAGCAATTGGAAAAATGAATAAATGCAACAGCAGGGAATTGTAATCATATCTCAAAATGGGTTGGTTCGGTAGAGATAACAAATGGCCTTTGGTGAAGTCATTCATTTCGACAAACACGCCGACTGTATTCGTAAACAACTGATCGGAACCCTCATCAAAGCAAAAAAGTGAACACACTTAAATAGACTAAAGGCTGAAAACTGTATTGTTTTAGCTGCCTTTCCCAAAATGCTTTTTCTAGTCAGTCAGTTCAAGAATGTAAAACTCACTGCATCTGAAATCAATTAAAATATTTTATAAAGAGAAACTCTCCATTTTTTTAAGGTACTTGCGTATTATACCGTAGAACAATTTTTCAAATTAAAGTCAGTTGATAAATGCCGCGATTTGTAGCCAATAGTGGATGCCATTTGTGTGCATATTGAATCACAGCAATAATAACGATAATGGCATCTATGACATTTTTGAATTATGACGTCTTGAGTTAACGAAATTCAAGGAGAAATGGTACGTAGTGCTGTAAGGTAACAAGAGCTCTGGTAAATAAGATAACAAAATATTGTAGATTGGTATGCAAATTACCTATATGAATTCAAGTCCCCCTGAAGATAATGAAGATAATCACAGCATTCAAACGGTAACTGGTACTAGTTCTCTAGTAACATGACTGAATTTCAGTTAGAGATTCGTTGTCCATTGAAAGCCAAAGGTTCAAAATGCATTTTCGATAAATTTTAAAGAAAATTTCCCAGATGAAATTCAACGGCAGTCGGTATAAGTACAAGTGTTATGTTACGAAGACAGATGGTTTGATAACGAAACTGAAAATGATGCGAGATGAAAGAGGTTTTCAGGAGGTATTGACCTCTTACATTTTCAACCTCGCCCCAAATGATTTCCATCTCTTCGGCCCTAGAGCAGGAGTAACATTAACGTCGCACTGTTCAGCTACACGAGGGCCGGTGACGGGACAGCATATTTGAATCATGGTCAAGCACGCGACGACACCATAGGCACCTCCTTCGGGCCCTTAAAGAAACATTTAGAAGTCAGTACGAACCGATGCTGATTGCAAACCGTGGTTGACAAATCTTGACTGATTCTCATGATGGTCTGGTACTGATGCACATTGATATATGGTGATATATCGCAGATATATATGTATATATTACATCTTTTATACTTATACTTTACTTCCTACATTATATATTTTACACTTGAATAAACATTTGCTCAGAATGGGCTTGTTACCTTCAGTGGCGTAACATACACCCTCACATCGATGGGGCACAGGGGGCCCAACGGCTACAATCCTTTGTAAGATCCAGCTTCTAAACCCAAAACCTGACTTCTTGCGGGGAGTAAAATATCCTTATTGGCTTCACTAGTTACCATTTTTGAAACCCCTACACGTACATACGTAAGTACCATTTTTATTAGTAAACTCTTTTTCTCGTTTTTCATTCTTCAAAAGAATTAAGCTTTTAAATATGAGTTAAAGTTATACAATTTCAGAAGATCAAATAAAATGGATTTTCCATTTATATTTATTTAGATACTTCAATGGTCAAATGTTACAATTTGTTACACATTGTATATGAAATTGAATGAATTCATTAGGAGGTTACTGGATGTATTCGATGATTACATGTATCAAAAAAACTTCTGATGCAGAACTTATGTACTTAAAACGTTTAATGGAAGTAAAAGATTAAGAACAAATTGTATAAAGTTTTTAAATTGGTAAGAAAATGCATTGCAACAAAATTTCACAGACAATGATTTTTCTAATAGTATAAGACAATGTATTGAAAATTAATACACTACAAACAAACAACAACAATAAAACGCATTCTTTTTCTCTACTCCGAGTTGTTAAAACTTGAGTTACCTTCATAGAGAACATTTTCACTGTCCCACAATTGTTCTTAAAATATTTCTTTCAAACGAAACACTAAAAGAATTCCAAAAGTTCAATGTATTGTTTAAAATGCAAGAGCAACAAACTTTTAAACTCAACCTCACATTTACAATTGTAATACTCAACACCAGCATCATAATGCAGCAAATACAGACAAACATAAAATTTGTAAATCAGTGCACTACAGATAACGTTTAATAATTAGAATGCTAAAATTTCAAAATCAAGAGTGCACTGCATCTATGGCCAAAAGTTCAAATTAGCATGCATGGGCACCATCTCATAGTGGGCATACAAATAACTGCTTTAACATTGCCCGGTCCAGCCTGGTGTTAAAGAGGTGATTCTTACCAGATAATTAGCACTATGGCCAAAACGCACGGCACTAATATTCATTTCACGCTGTCGAAAAAGAAGGTTCTTATTTTTCAGGGGAAAAACAGTAGCAAAAAGGAAAAAGAGCTCTGAGGGCGCCAAACTAGCCAAACAGTAACAAGTGTAAGAGGGTTGGATATTTATTACGAAAGGCAAAAGGGGTTCCTTTCACTTGATGGATTCAGAATATATTAGAACGAACTAGTAGGATGCGATATACCTGAAATGTTTGGAATGTTCCGCCATTAACTATGGTAGACATCTTGGAGTAATGGGCCATGGACCTTTAATAGGAGGTTACATACCATCTAGTTTGAATCGGACATGTTCGGGCAATTTCATTTTTAGAGTTCAGTTTTTTAAAAAAATTATTGCACCTAAAATTAGTTATGCTGGTTTCTTTTAAAATCCCTTTCTTTGCTTTTAAAATACGTTTGAATGTTTTAAATAGAATTAATTCATTGTTTAAAAGTTCACTTGATCGCTTGTAAATATCCGCATTAAAATATAGTTATGGAATGTCAGGCATCTATGTTATGCAAATACGTTGTTTAATGAACAACCAGTGAATGCTTTTTGAACTAAATTAAATAAGCCGCATGCTACAAATTACATACATTTTGGGTATGATAAGACTACGACTGAATTAAATTACAGAGATAAACAAATGGCCACGACTGTGTGAAATGTAAAAAGCATTAAATTATTTTCATAAATAAGGTGCAACATCTGAAAAGTACAGCTATCAGAATGTGTGATGTTTTCGTGTTTTTCCCTAAGCAGACTAATCTTAAATTTAATACAATTTAGAAATTAAAAGTACATAAATAGAAATAATCATTTGAATGCAAAAATATTTACATATGGGTCCAGGGTGTTAAAGATTTTCTGAGGGTTTAGGCCAAGAATATTCACAAATGGTTATAATTATTTTAAATTAAAGTTAAATGATCTGAATATTTTACATTTATAAAGGAATGAGGTTTGTATGTGTAAAATGTTTAAAATATAATCTTAATTTAAAATTATAAGTATATGAAATAAGAAATTATAAGAAAATTAATTAAGTTCTACTGCGCGCACGCTATTTTCTAAAATAGTAGGCTTTGATGACAAAACTTTATGAATTATAAATGTACATACACTTTAAGCCCTAGAATTAAGAGGAGGAGTGAGTGATTTGATTTATTGGCGAGCTGATTTGGCAATACTGCGCCAAACATTTGTTTTAATATCTGTGTGGTCTAGACGGTGGAAGAGAAAGAACGAATTGACGATAAGAAAGAGGTCGAAAACAGAGAAGGATCACCAGGGTACCCTGGTCTGTGAAGCCCGCGCGCATTTCAAAGATAAACTCAAAGGAAAAAGATCACTAGGCACCTCGGGATCACAGACAGTCTGCAATTAATTTGAAGAAGGAGAGCCCTGAGGGCTAGTAAATTAAAGAATGTCTTTATACTAAAATATTTGAAATATTGAAATTTTTAAAAATTTAAAATATAAATTTTTATTTTAAAAATATAATTTATTATTCGATTTATTAAATTTACTACTTTGCAATAAGAACATTAACTTTATAAATCAACTTTATTGCTAGTAATTAAAGCCACACTTTGAAAATATACGCAGTGGTAACCAATTATCATTTCATTTAAAACAATTTCTTTTCATATGCTTATGAATTTTTAAATTATGATTATTTTAAACATTTTACACTTTCTCTGTGCTCCTATCTCTCAAAATAATATATGTAAAAGATGCGTAGAATTATTTAATTTTAATTTCAAGAGTGCAGGCGTATTTGAATATGTTATTGTGCCTCAGAAAAGTTAACACCCCTGAGACCCTTAGAAAAAGACAACTTATGTACACATAGTTGTAATCCGGGGACACTTGAGAATGGAGTAGAGTTGTACCATTTCAAATATATAAATTTTCAATTTCAAGCATTTAATAGGTTGTCAAGACATAAAATAAGTATAATTACAACCCGTTATTCAGCCACAAAAATACTGTTATAGGAAGGACAGATGTGTCTGAGACAGCTTGTGACAGTTCCGGTTTCAGTGCCGAGAAATGTCCTGCTCAAAATGTGTGGTTTAAAGTCCTGAGAATTTTATGACTGACAAGGTTTTTAAGTCTTAGGCCTATATGTGTAACACCGTGCTTTTAAACTTCTTGGTTTGTGTCTGACCTTCAGCTCTGTTGACGTCGATTTTGACGAAGACGTGGCTACCGGTCACAGAGCAGCTTTTTGCTAAGGCCTTTGGTAATATAACAGAGCAATGTGTTTATGTTATTTTCGTGTGTCAAGTAACTCGTCTACATGTTTTCGACTGTTTTATCTGTATTGATTTCTAATCCCCAGCAATGGGCAGAAAATGGTTATTATTTTCGTTAACCTTTAGTAACTAGTTAAGATTTAAGTAATTTCAAAAATATATCCTGGGTTGGACCCCCAAAATAAGGTAAGAACTAGGACATGTCTTACAGTATTGAAAGTCATCTGGGCAAGGGCCTTAGCCTTATAAGACTAAAGGCCCTTGCCCAGTTTCATGTCTCTATGTTCCTGTTCTTGTATACTGCTCAAAATCTGAATTTGTTTTGTCAAGATCGGATAATTTCAATGGACTAACATACCCCGTACATATATGAAAAATAGGAATTTCAAACAGCATGTTACTTGTCAAAAAGTGGTAATACTGCATTATTAATATGATGACCATAGTCCATGTCTAGGCCTAATACTATAAACAACTAATTAACCCATTTAGTCGAAACAGGCCACTACCAACCAGCTCAGGCTCAGGTTTTTGGAGATTGGTGAGTCGTGTACATTTGTATAAATTGTCATTTGAACGAGAATTTTAATGCATGCTATATGTCTGCTTAAAGATTTCAGGTGAAATTTCCATTTTGCATAACGGCTGCCCAGGCCTCAAAATCTTAAGATTCTCTGGGCCCTGGCTTCAAAGTATCTTAAGACATATCTGGTAAGAATAGTTTATATATATTCAAATGCCCTTAGTTTATAACGGTTTCGAAAAATTTCGAATGTTTTACATACAGAATCACAGTTTAAACTTTCCCCCTAATTGGAGAGGTCCGGTGCATGATGTAATATTACGTCACCTGACTGTTTAATTTGACGTGACTTGGGTCTTTTTTTAAAACTGTGTGTATGGATAGTTAGTTCAATACTCCCACTAAGTAGGTAATTATTAAATAAGAAAATTATGGACAGTGCAATATTCTCGAAAGATTCAGGACCAAATTGAATTAAAGAAAAACCTCTCAGCAGAATTAGATTTTGCATTACTTGTTTCTACAATTTATAAGATGTATAAATGTACTATTAATCTCAGCTGCTTCCTTTGATTTGCAATTTAGTTATACAACATCTTCATCATTATTTTTATTTTCCTGAGTGGAAATACTTCGTTGAATTACTTGGAAATTATGGAAACTTGAATAGTTTTTGAATTTAATTATTCAAAAAATATTTTTGTTTACTTAGTTACTTTTTAGTTGATGATCATTATTTTTATTTCTTATAACAGAGACAAAATTTGAACTCATTAATATAAAATTTGAGTAATTTTAAAAGAATGAATCTATTGAACTCAAAATATATTTTAATTTTTGAAAACTATCCTTTGAACGTTAACTTATCCACAGTAATTAAAAACATTAAAATTTATAATATGCGAGTTAAAATGTCACTTTGTGAGTTTAGATGGAAACAGTTTTATTTTGTCTGTAGCTTAAGGATGATTTTTCGTTTTATAAGGATTCTTTTTTCCCTCGAGATTTCCATTTTCAAAATTGTGGATTTAACAGAAGTCAATAAGAAACAGTCTTACATTAATTTAAAATAAATTAAATAATTGTTGAGAATTGAATTTTCTTACTTTCAAACAAAGGGCAGCTAACTCAATTAAAAGACAGTTTTTTTTTTCTTATCAAAAGAAACATGTTTTCGTATTTACTGAATACTTAAACTATTTGTGTTTTCAAATAAATGTCATGACTCCAGTATAAACTTATTTTAAACTCGAATTGTTTGTTAAATAAATAAAAGCTAAATACGTTTATTTTTTGCAGAATAATAATATTACATAAAATAACGAATATTTAATATATGGCCGATTTAGAATATTATCTCACACAACTTTTGAAGCAAAAAAATATGAGCTAATAAATATCATGATTCCGTAAACAAAATCATAATATAAACAAATGAAAATATTGTTGAATTCTTAAAATATTCTACATACTTATTAACTTTCTTCATTGTGCTTACAACCACTTTAAAATATAAGAACAGAATTCTATATACATTGTGTTCAAAATACTACATTATGAAATCTATTTTAATTTCCAACAAAGAGTAGTAGTGTGTTTTCCCCCCTTTATATCAAAATAAATTGCTACAACAACTCTGATTTAAGAAGTATTGAGTTAAAAATATTTTCTGTTTTTGGGAGCATAAACAATTTAAATTGAAGGGTTTTAACAATCTGTTTGATGAAATTCTATACACAAACCTAACATAACTTTCATTTTAATTATATGTTTTATCAAAAGGTTTTAAAATGGATTTACCTGTACGAAGAATGTCTGAACGAAAGTCACTCTATCACCCCAAATGAGAAAAGAAAAGTAGAAAGAACACACAAACGATTTTTAAGCTTTGCATATTTCATTTGAACGAGAACAAACGAAGAATGCGGAAATGAAAATGTTTTTAGTTTCTACAGCTGGCAAAACATTCTCCAAATATGTTTTCGTTACAGTGATAAACGTTTTAACACTCAATAACGATTGTTTTCACGAAGAATAAACTGAAATGAAACGAATCACTTAAATTTTTTCTCATGGTAGGAAATTTAGAATTACTATTACTTGAAACTAATATCATCAATTCCTTTTGTAGGTCTCTCTCTTTTTAATGCATTATTTTTAAACTGCTGAGAAAAAACAGTTTTGAGTAAACATAGAATATATAAACAAACTGGAAGATTTTTAAATGTTTCGAAAATTCCCTTACAATGTTTTAAAAACATCTATTTAAAAATCCGACCCATTCTAGGGAAAGTCTGAACTAAAAAAACTAAAATTTTCCTAAACAGTTTAAATGTTTCTCTTTTTTTTTTTTTCTTTTTTTTCCCCTTCCCTCTGAGAAACTGTTTTATAATCTAATAAACATCATTTTATAAACAAAAAAATACGATGATATTTGTACATTTATGTGGCATTTGAATAAATAGCATGTTGAAAAAAAATTTAAGAATAAAAATTTTAACTATTACATTACTATGAGAACCATACAGCATTTAGCAATTTTTTTTTCAGCTTAAATATAACTAATTCATATTAGTAAGTGACAGTTATTTTTACGTCACACTATAAAGCAACACAAGGTATGTTGGCAAGGGAACTCGTAATTTTTTAACCTCGTTCAAGTGACAAGGACAACACCTGAGTTGACACACCAACGGAAGGACGTTTGAGCAGATTTAACCTGCAACGGTCCCTCAACACGGCGGATCTTCAACTCATGACACACCAACCACGAGTCTATGACCTTGATTTCAAGGCTACCTCGGCGATATTTGTATATAGATTTGTATTTTCATTGGAGTTCAAGTATGGGATTATCATACACGTAATTTTTGTAATAATAGTTGTAAATAATTGATTTCAAAATCTGGCATTCCTTTCATGAAGACATCTAAAAAGAAATCCAGGATAATGTTTTCTTCAAATCAAAGTTCTGATGCATTTGATATTTGAAAAAGGACAAAGTAAGCATACAGTCTTCAAGGAGGAAGGGGGTGAAGGAAAAATGTATAAGAGGCAGTCTC
Source organism: Trichonephila clavata (assembly GCA_019973975.1). Lineage (NCBI taxonomy): Eukaryota > Metazoa > Arthropoda > Arachnida > Araneae > Nephilidae > Trichonephila > Trichonephila clavata. Next base: position 13,793 of record BMAO01015424.1, on the reverse strand, counting down.
TTTTCAAGGGGGCTCCAGGGGCGGAAGTCCACCATTCTCGTTTCATGCTCCAATGCACCGCCCAACATTCTTTTGATTTTGTCGATTTTCGGGAACAAAATAGTAAAAAATTAATCAGTGAATAAATAATTAGCAAATTTTTACGTACTATAAACAAAGGATTACAATCAATCGAAAAAAATTAAGGGTTTTAGGGGATGGGGGTCCGAAACCTGGTACCTCTCCCCTTGTATGCGCCATTGATAAGAGGTGTTGTAGACGTTGGTTAAAGTTTTTTGTTGTAATCAACTGCAAGTAAAACTTAACCTTACATACTTAACCTTAAATGCATATTGGAATGCAGTGCTCAGTATCATTCTTCAGTCTGAGTTGGAACGGGAAAGCATTTTTATATTAGCATTCTTATAGGTCAAGACTGAGTCATCTTCTCCAAGATCACGTTTCAGAAGCACTTACTGTCCGTATTCAAAGATTAAAATTCCCCAAAAGGAAACCCAATTTATTGGCAAGTCAAGGTCGAACAGCAGTACAAAAAACAACAATAACGCCCCTCAAAATACAACATTAAAAACGACTTCGTGTTTATCGGCGAAGCAGTGTCACTCATACTAAGAGATTTTAAGAAACTACAAGCAAAAAGAGAAAGATGAAAAAGAATGGGATCGACCACCCTCCGAGGGTGGTCTACATCTAGAACAACAATTTCTTTCTTTGGAGATCTTTTTTTAATACCTTACGTGCAGGGACGATTTATGGAGTTCAAGTCTGCGCTTCTGTAATTTCAGTACGAACGAGACAAGAATCCTATATTGATTTGTGGGGATAAATCCCGATAGTGCCGTCATGTAATTCTTGGGCATGGTATGCTAAGTCTTCGGAAAAATTTCTAGACATGGTACTATAGTTAAGTCAATAAAATGTCCTTGAGAAATGACGGCCTTGAATATTGTTTATGAGTCGGTTATCTCTCTTTTTTTTTATTCTATGTCTATGAATCCAAATTAGGATATTTTTATCATAGTCGGATACAGTAATAGAGTATATATTTATGTACCAAAGCAAAACTATGTATTTCCACACATTTTTTAAAAGCTTATATGACGCATCTTGAGTTTACATAGCAATAATAAATATCTTAAGCATTGAAGTGTATTAAAGGTTCAAAGTTTTTACGTTTAATTGTATTCTTGTATTTGGATTCTTAAGTTTTGATTTTTAACAACTTAACAAATTTTCAACTATTAGATTTAACAGAAAATATGTACTCAACTCCACAGAAATTTGAAGCATAGAAATGTTAAACAGTTCGAGTATTTTTAAAGAACGGAAACTTTTCTCATTGAGAGTGATTACAAAGAAAAGGACAAATAGTTCCTTAAAAAAAATTTTTTTTTCTAGAAGTAACGTGTAAAACATGTTTTGTTTTTAATTCATAAGTAATAACTCAACTGAAAACAATTAGGTGAGAGAAGAAGCAAAATTACTAATACATTTTTATTTTGGAAATTCAAATCAATCCGATTGAAATCTAAGCAAAAGGGAAAAAGATAATATGACGTGTGTGATATGTGTTTCACTTTCATCCACAACGGAAAATATTACCCACCACAAATCGCCGCTAATGCGGATTTAACGTAGAAATGAGTAGGATTTTGGACATGATTTTCTAGTTTTACGGATAACTTGCATTTTCTTTTGTTAAATCTCTTCATTTGTTTGGAAATGATTCAGTCAAATAAAAGAAATAAATATAGTTTTTTCTTCGTTTAGTCTCTAAAAATTTTTTAATTACTTTAAAATAAAAAGTTAACATAAAACTTTTTTACTTTCATATTATTTACCATTCAAGGTTGTGTCAATGATCTAATCTCAGATCCTCTAGATAAAATAAGTTTTGAAGGTTTTTTCCTGAATTCAAATCATAATTCTAGCATATTTTATTGCTTTACACAAACCTGGAGTTAAGTAATTTTCAAATTACGTCGTCTTTTTATTGGGGGGGGGGGGGTTCTTTTTAAACCTTTGGTTTGGTCATTACTTTTTTTATCTGAAGTAAACATTATTGCCAATTAAAACAGATTTCATTAAAAGTGATGCTAATAATCATTAACGCAACAGGTCACCCCCTGCAAATACAACTAATTTTGAGCCACGTGTAAAAGTTAAATTTTTGCCACCCAATGCCAGCAGTTTGCTTCAACCGATGGATCAGGGAGTCATCAAAACATTCAAAGCTTATACTACGCGATCGTTTTCACATTGCTTGAAGCTATGAGACAAAAAAAACGAGCTCCCTGTTAAAGATTTTTGGAAACAATTCGATTTTTTAGATGCAGTGAGAATCATCGAACAATCCTGGAATGAAATTTCAGAAAAAAAATTCAACAGCGTCTGGACAAAACAGTGCCTTTTTTCCCCCATTAATGAGATGGAATTAATGTCAGAGCCTGATGAAATTGGTAATGTGATTGAAAAATTTGCAGATCTTGCCAAACAAATTTAGAAATGGATAATGAAGACGCTCAAGAACTGCTAGATTCTCACATCAGGAGCTGACAATTGATGAGATCGTAGAAATGCAAGATTAAGTGAATATTAACGACACACTGTTCAGCTACACGAGGGTTTTTGGCGACGGACCTCGTAATTTTGAACCAGGGTCAAGTGACGAAGACGACACCTGAGCCTGGCACCCTTCTCTCCTAACTACAACACCAATGGGAGGTCGTTTGAGCTCTCTACAGATTTAATGTGCATCGCTACCCTACACGGCGGGTCTTTAATGGTACTGGGCTCGAACTCATGACATGCAGCCACGACCCGATACCTTGGCCACTAGGCTACCGCGGCCACCCTCTCTTCTACATCAAAATAACTTAAGTTTGCGATTTTGTATATTTAAGCTATATCTCAGATTTTATTCCACATTTTTGTGCTAAATTATTATTTTCTTTCGTCTCCGGCCACAGCTAAAAGAAATTTATATGTATTTATATGAGAAATTATACCCTGATTTACGCGGTTGTCATTCAGCTCCCCCTATCGCGTAAGTTCGGGATATTTTACTGTAAGCTAGAAGTAATAAAAATAAAGCTCTTTCGGGAAAATATTATTAAAAATATTATATCATGTGAATATTGTGTATTAAATATTATTAATATAATAATATATATGTAAATGTGTGTGAGTGTGTGTCAGGGGCATACACAAGTGGGGTTAGTAGTTTACTTCCCCCTCCCCATAAGCTAACAATTTTTTATTTGTCATTGAGATTACTCCTTGGTGCTTTCATTTACGTGTTCCTCGGAATGTAAGCCCCCTCCCCTCCCATAACAGAGGTATGTGTACGCCCTTGGTGTGTGTGTGTGTAATATTGTATTCTTCATTGATTCTAAATTTTAGTTATGCGATTTAAAAATAAACTTTTTTTAATACAAATATTATTTTTCTTCTACTATACTTTTCATCTACTAGTCATATTTTCTTTGTACTACGTTATTAAAAATAAATTACAGTTTGAAGAAACTAAAAAACACCCTTTTATAGTTAATCGAACTAAGCTGGAACTTTTAGTCGCCAAATCTGGAACAAATCGCCAAATCTAGAAATGAGATCTGAAATTAGTCACTAGATGCGGGATGGGATTTGAAAATAGGAAATCCTTAATCCTGATGATCATGATCAGAATAATGGAACAAAATTATTAAGTTATTGTATTGTCATCGGTTCTGGACAAATGAGCAAAATTTCGAATTAATCTGACCTTTTTAAGTAGGTAAAAATGGAGTTCAAGTATTCCGTTACATTCAAGTGAAGCTTTTAATAAAAGAGTGTTAAAAACTGAGCAGCGAGAACGATATTTTAAGTATATTGAGGTCCACAAAACGGAAAACAGCAACTTTTATCACTTTTAAAAAGTATATTTGATTTGACCACATTTTTCAGTTGACATTTTATGTACTTTCTTACATTTTATTTATGATAATACAATAAAAAAAAAGGTTTCAAAATTATTATGCATTCTATTTCAATGAAAAGTTCAAAGAGTCATTTTACTCATGAAACTAAAACCTTTTACAAGCAAACATAACACTGCTGCAAATAACTACTACAAAATCATTGCATCGTATTCGAAGTTAAAAATCAAAAACAAAATGGAGTACTATGCCCTTTTGAAAATATAAAAGTAATCGCGTACAACAAATACTACCTTCTGAATCAATAAAACACATTAATGTGTAACTTCAAAAGAGCGCCCAATCATTGCAATATTGACTCTGCGTATTTGTTTTAAAAATAGCATCTGCTTGTTGTAAGCAGGTTTCCGTCCATATTCTTGTTTATCCTCTCCGCTAAGTATTTTTTTCTGAGAAGCAACGGAATCAACTGTTATCGAACCGGAAGAAAACAACCGGAAGACTTCCGACCACTTATGTAAATAGTAATTAATGCGAGAAAGAAATAGCTGTGGTTTCTCAATTAAAAACAAAATAAAGGAAATACAGCTCATTGCGATTGTCATATAAACATCAAAAACTGATAAAAAGTAAATTTTTTTTATTGTGGAAACAATTATAAACCCCTGTGCGCCACAAAGTATCACACGGGGCTCACAGAAGTAAGTAAAAAAGTTAATTGAACAGCATATATCTTAATATATAATAATACCCCGAACTTAAGCAATAGGTGAACTGAGTTTAATAACAGTTAAGTCGAATTCGCTTAAATCGGGGGTTTAATTCCTCTTACAAATACATGTGTAAATTATTTTTAGTTGAAGCTGGAGACGAAAGAAAATAATTATTAAGAAAAAAATTTAATAAAATCTTAATAGCACAAATACACAAAATCACAAACCGTTGTTGTAGGTCTCATAAAATCTAATTATAGCCTGCCGGCTCAAATGTATTTTCTTTATCCTGCAAAATGTCCTCGTTACATGCTAATAATTTTTTATTCCTTGTTTTGTTGAAAAAATATGCTCTTCGTTGGAGTTGTTTTGAAAAATTAGTTTAAGGTTTTTATCTGTTATAGATATGTAAATATCAAACAGAATATTTATCATAACTCTCTATAGTTTTTTTGAACTTGTATATCTCTCAAATTTTGTGAAAAAAAGTAGAAAAATGCATAAAAGATAATTTAAGCGAAAAAAATTGATTTTTTGACCGATTTTTGTCAAAATAATCGTATTCGGCTCCCCTTAAATTCGCTGACGTGGAGTGGAATGAGTGAAAATTAACGTCGCACTGTTCAGCTACACGAGGGATTTTGGCGACTGACCTCATAATTTTGAACTATGGTCAAGTGACGAGGACGACACATGAGCCGATACCCCTTCTCCCCTAACTACCACACCACACCAACGGGAGGACGTTTGAGCTCTCGACAGATTTAACGTGCATCGCTTCCCTACATAGCGGGTCTTCAGTGGTACTGGACTCGAACTCATGACACGCCAGCCACGAGTCCGATACTTTGACCACTTGGCTACCGCGGCCACAACGTGGTGTGGAAGTTTGAAGTGTAGGGTACCAGCTCAGGTATCCTCCTCGTCACTAATTTTTTTTATATATATTTCTCCCAATTTTTTTAAAAAATTTATATTAAAACAAAATTTTTGCGAGTAGTATTGGATTATTCTTCATAATTCTAGCTTTTAAATATTTTGCAATCGAAATTACTTTTTCTGGAGTAATAATAATTTAATTAATTTATTCAAAACTGGAATAACAAACTGCATTCCCAAATTCAAAGTTTCATTTATTCTAAGCTTTATTCAAAAACTAAAGATTCGTAAACATTAATCTAGTAATTAATTATTTTTTCACTTTTTACTCGTGAATATTAATTTTATTTAAAAAAATAAAATAACGTATCATAAATTAATATCAGTAACAAAATTGTAGTTGCACACACCTGCACAAAAAGGCACAAGTGGTATAAATTTCAAAACATATGAAAGACAATATATTCAGCCCAAATATTAATATATTAATTAAGAGTAATAAATTTTCCTCAAGTGGTTGTGCTTGAAAGGGACCTCCCCCCCCCCTTTCCCACCTTTAACGACGGATTATGTAACAAGCAATTCTTACCTGGAATGTTATATCTCCTTTTTCAATACTTTCCAACTCTTCCTGGATGAAGTGTATCATTTTTGGCGATTTCTCGCGATCCAAAGAGCCAAAAACTGCAGCCAAAGGGGTTCTCTTCCGTTGTTTAATTTGGCGAAGAGACCTTGGCGGTGGAGGAGTGTATGGAGAAAGACACTGCAAACTGCGGACACTGGATTCGAACATCTGTTCCATGATTTTGAAGCCACGTAAAGACATTTTATTTAACAAATAATTCTTTTGAGAAACTGGTAAACAACCACGCACTGTTTGTGGTTTAGGAGTTTAGGACAAGCTCAGAGATTTCTGACATATTGATTTTCAAACAAAATTAGTTTGGAAGGACTGATTTGTAAGTTTTGGCTTACTTCGAGAGTATTTATCGATATTAGAACTTTTTGATCACATATGATGATTATTTAATTGAGTTGCATATCCAGAAGCTGAATAATCCACTTTATACTGCAAGGCTATCGTTTTAAATGTTGATGCACGGTACTTATTAGACCAAACTATTTATCTTGTTTTGTTACAATTATAAAGACAAGTCTTCTATTCGATACAATAATCCAAATTGAAACAATTTATTACGCTATTTTCTCTATAAACTCACAATGCCGTTTGTGAATAGTCTTGCTACAGGTTACGGCAAATCAATTAGAGATTAGAAACAGTCCAATATACTTCATGTACGAATGCAAAAATAAGAATACAATGTTTTGCTGATTTATGTAAATATCTAAGTGAATATTGAATTTTAATCCAAGTGACAATTTGATACAGATACTATTTCAAGTTCTTCGAAATTTGTTGGACAGACTAAACTCATTAATCAATAATTAATAATTGTCAGCCATTGTTGTAACACAAATAACCCACACACAGATTGTTATATCCAAGGTCAAAGTCAGCAGTATATCAGGAAACACTTTTTTTTATGAATGCATCACAACAGTAGTAGTAAAGGCATTGGAACTTCCACAAAAGGTCCGATTAGAATGATTTAAAAGGTGCTCAGTCGCTGTCATCTCATCGCGGAGAAACGGACTTCACAACCCTTTCGCAAAAAACGTTAAACAGTGTAAACGTTAAACGGTCATATGGCAAGAACAGCACTTAGGCGACTGGAAACCTGGGTCATCGTGACTGGGAAGAGGCTAATCACGAAAAAAGGATCGTACGAACCAACGGACTCGTTATCGAACGACCCTGCCGCGAGCGCTGAGTCCTCGACAAGTTTTTTCGGCGAGTTCAACACCGAAAGTTGCTAACCCGGTATAACGTAACGTGAGGCGAAATACAAACAGTAAAAAACAACCATTCCAGAGATGGCTTATACAACAACAACTAAATAAGAAGATGGAGAGAACAAAATATTATCATTAAAAAAAAAATTCAGGAAGCGAAGTCAAGAAAAGAATCCTATTCTCCTCCGGGGCCTGGACCCAACATTCGGGGGAAAAAAATCAAGAAAAGAACGAGAGGGAGAAAAAAGAAACCATCGCTCACATAGTGTTCTTTTGGAACGTGGTTTTTAAGGTGATGGTAATTATTGCCAGTTTTATGCTCTTGAAAGGGAAACCTACCCTTGTGTGGAATTATGATTTTTATTTACTTTTTAAGAGTTTTAAAACACCTTTTTTATCTCTCTCTCGACGCTACTTACCAAGCCTTTTTTTTTATTACATTTATTACGCCAAACGATTATTTCCTCTCAATGAAGGGAAATGAAAAAGAACTAGTAAAAACACTCGAGCGCGCGCTTCTATCTTGATTAAATATCAAAAAAAGAAATGTCCAAACGATTCAAGTCTGAGGTTGCACTCAGAGCCGTATCAGCAGTTCCATCTATAATATTATTATCCAAGCTGTGTTAACTTCTTTTCGTTTCTTTGCATAGTTGCGTTTTTCTTTCTTGTTTGAGGGCAGCTTCAATCAACATAACTGAAAGATATATCTATTTAAATGGGAGCACTCAAACGCGGAAATATCGGTTTAATTGTTGGTTGGCAAGGAATTTTTAGAAGACTACTTGAAGAAAGTGCAGTTCTGGCGGTCATTCAACCGAAGCGATTTGAAAGGGTGCGGTTGACGAATCTAATTTGAAGTCTATTCCAGATTCAATTTCTGATTAAGAAACAATAAAAAAGGACATTTCTCTCTCTGCGGTTAGTTTAAATTACACTATCACACTTATCACTAGTGGACCATCCTGACAATTATATTTCCTATTTAGGAAATTTAAAACTGATGAATAAGATGGTTTCTGGATTTGAATGTAGAAAGTTATTAGAACAAAACCACCGAGTTTTGAACAATTAAATTTTTTTGTCTAGTTATAATTTGAGGAATAACAGAAATTCTATCTTAATTAAAAATTCATATACATATATCTAAAAAATGCAATATTTACATGAATTTACAGAAACGCAACAGCCCTGATTAAAAATAAAGTAAAAACTTGAGAAACTTAAAAGGATATTCTCCAATTACTATAATGTACAATTTAGAAATTATGCAAGCATAAAAGATGAGTATTATAATTAAAGGTCTATATTTTGTTAGAAATCGCAGAAAATATTAAACAAAATTGTAAAAAGTACTTAAAACTTGTCAGATATCCAAAAATATTACAAGGAATATTTTCAATATAAAATTAGTGTTACGATTACATGTAATGCATAACTTCAGCAATGATTTTAAAACTGAAACAGACGCAAAAGAAAGGTAGATTTAAAAGCAACAACAGAATATCAATCACGCAAACACAAGGTGGAAGACACTACTATCAACCACCATTGATCCGGGTATTGTTAAAGCGCGAAATTGATGCAAACACAAGGAGAGTAAACTAAAACTATTACTATTACAAAAAACAAAGAAAAAAGGTTTGAAAAAATACGGTGGTAGTAAAAATATGGTAAAATTTGAAAAGATATTAACAAACAAGCATTACAAACTAATTAATACTATGCATCACACGACGAAACTGAACGACAGATAAAGATTAAAGACAGTAATATATAAGAACAGAAGAGAAGCTTTAAAACAGAAACAGCAAAAGCAGTCACAATAGTTTCAAAAATACAATAGGCTAGGTAAATCCAGATACTGATAAATATATTCTCCAACAGAAATAGTCACTGCTTATTGCAAAACAAGATTAAAGAAAAGAATAAATTCCTCAGAAAAATCCATAAGCACTGGATGACATGTCATCCCCTGGAGAACACTTTTTGCATACAAACGAATTTACACTGCATACCGTCGTAACACGGCCCAAACAGATTCAACGGATTCAAAAGAGTGCCAATAGCTCTCGAACAAAACACGAATTTAGGATTACGCATACGTATTCAAATGGCCACCATTAATATCAATAACAATCACAGAATCACAAGCAAATGTCTAAACAACCCATTCCACCAACGCATAGATCAAAATAGTGTTTCTGCACATGCACGGATAGGGAAGGGACAATATATGGTGAGTAAATAAAACAGGAATTAAAGGTCACATATATATCGCGAAACCCCACAACAACAGCACTATTCTGCATTTAGTCACTGGCGGAAAGGGGCGATATTTTTGATGACGCTGAGGGGGTCAACCATGCGATACAATGAAAATGCTTCATACAATAAAGTTCTTTATTCATCTCAGGGCAGGAAATCCAAAAATTAGCTGAAAAAAGGATTGAGTGACTGTACCTGGGCATTACCGGTTGAGTTTTAATTGGAGGAATGTAAGCAGGAAGCGGGGTGGAAAGGTTTTTACCTTTCGTTTTTATTTACTTTTTTTCTCCAGATCATCCGGGAAGTATCTGTTTCCCCCTTAATTCCATCGTCAACACGTTTTTGTCGTTAAAAATGAGCAATTCGAGTAGTTGAGGAATTTTCCCTCTTTTATAACTCAGTGATAAATGTTACCAAAAATATTATAAGTATAATTTGAAGTATATTTAAATAGTTCGTAGGACGTGAAATTTTGTTCGAGTACTTAAATATATTATAGAATGAATTCGAAATTTGTTCGGGCTACTTTCAAAAGAAATTCGATAAATAATAAGATGGTAGAAAACAAGTAATATTAAAAAGAAATTTAAAGTCAATCCCTACTTATAGTCAATTAAGAAATTTTTATTTTAGTTACCTGTCATGAAATAATTGCAATAAATATGTATCCATATGACAGAATCACAATATTAGGTGGCAAAATACAAAGCGATTTTCCTTTCTATATATATGGTTATTGAACTATTATTTTTATTTTTTACTATTTATTCATTCATAAATCACATTCTCAGAAATTAGGCGATCCCAGGTACGATTCGAACCCATGACCTTTAGGTTAGAAGACCCACGCGCTATTTATTGCACTACAGGGACACAATGAGCGGTTTTCCTTTTTATGTATGGTATTGGACTATTATTTTTGTTTGTTATTGTTTATTCATTAGTTAGTTATAATTAATGAATTAATATTTTTAAAAAACTGCATTAATATCGAGTGTCATCCACTACCAGTTTAAAAAAAAAAATCTATTTGAACTTGAGTGGATGAATAAAAAGTATTTTATTAAGGATTGAAAATTTGAAAAAAATATAGGGAGAGTGTGAACTAATAGTAGGAATTGAAAAAAGATAAACTCTTGAATGGATTGTAATACCTTCACCATCTTTATTATTGCAAGATATGATCAGTCAGAAACACAAAAAAAAAAATGGATTACGCCATGTGCAAAGTAGAGCTGAATAACAAAGACGACTCCAAGCATTAGAAATTTCAATGAGTCACGTACGCAGACCTCTCTTACGCGGGGGGGGGGGATACATTCTTAAAAACATTACAAAAGCACCAAGGCGTAATCTCTACGGTAAAAATTCAAAAAAGTTTGGTTTATAGGGGAGGTTGAACCCCTCTCCCTTGTGTACGCCACACTTCAACTCATCTTAGAATAATTCATGAATAACATGTTTCAAATATCTTTCTTTAATTCTTGGGTTTAATACAAAAAAAGAGAGAGCCTGAGCTCAAAATACCAATAGAATCTAGATTTCTTTATATTATACGTCATGAGACTTGAACAGAGTAGTTCTAATTCAGAAGCGAGTGAGTTTATTAACGTCGCACTATAAAGCAACACAATGGCTACTGGCGACAGATCACGTAATTCTGAACCTCGGTCAAGTGACGAGAACGATACTGAGCTACTACCTCTCCTCCTCTGAAAACTACCACACCACTTCAAAAGAAGGACTTTCGAGTCTCGACAGAATTAACGTGCATGAGATCCTTTACATGCGAATCTTCAATGGCACAGGACTCGCACGAACGTCCATGAGTTGGTGACCATAACCACTATGCTGTGGCGGTGGCCACATCTAATTCATTAGGTGATCTTTCAAAAGAAGGTTGAACCTGTTCCAGTTTTTCAATAGTAGTAATTAACAATGGGATTCCATAATTATTCAAAAACTATAATATCTAGCTTTTTTTATTTCTTTTACTAGTTAAAAGGAATTTTTTGATAAGTAGTATATAATGATTATAGTTGAGTTTTAAACGTTACTAAATTGTATGGAGAAAGAGAGAGAGAGGAAGGAGTGAAGGGGAAGAACGAGAAGGGGAAAAGTGAGAGTAGAGAGAGAACTTAATTTTGTTAAAATGTTTCTAAATTCAATATAATATAAATATAAAATATCTTTCAACCAGATGTAATTTCAATTGCAAGAAGAAACATGCTCAAATAATGCAAAACATAGCTTCGAAATATTTTTCTCTTTAAATATATATTTAAAAAGTTTTCTTTTTTTAAATATCAGCAACTTATACAATGGCTAAACAAATATATTTTCCTAATTTAGATCATGGAGTAATAATTAGTACATATGAGAAATTTTTCATTATAATAATTAAAATGTAAACTAAATGTTGAAGTGGAAAATAAAATGCAAAATGAAATAATGCTCATAGAAAGAGTATAGAAGCATATTTTGACTATTTGACCGTAGTAATAAATGATAACGCTTAAAAATATAATTTAACAAACTATGAATTAAAAAATCGCATTTCTCCTATATAAGTAACTGAAATGTGTAAAGGGAGTAAAAGTGAATAGATCTAAAATTGTGGAAACCATGAATTCTCAATTACAAAAATTATAAATCTTTATTTTTATTTATAACCATTTTTTCGAGGCAGGTTATAATTAAGTTCTAGTTAATTTCTTGAACACTATTTTTCTTATTATATTACTTATTTAAGTATTCAGAAACATTTAAATTAACTAAATATTTAATTTCAATAGTTTTACTCCATTCGAAAACAGTAAAATTATAGCTTACTTAAACTACCTTCAGTAGTACAAGAATTGTATTGTAAGGTTCACAACTTAAGCAATTTAAATTCCTTTCCTTGTCTTTTATTATAACTTCAGGTTTCTAAAACGAGAACTTTTCTTTCAAAACCTGCTCCGGATCAAAGTGGATGACTGGTTTAGAAAAACACGAAATCTTTCTCTATACTCAGCTTTAAAATATCTCTCTCTTCAAACGATACTTAATACTCATCTCTTCTTTATCATTTCCCCCGAAAACTTCCGAATGAACCCAAAAACACAAAACCTATCTTCACAAATATTACACAAAACATGACAAAAAACACTCCAAGCTAAACCACCAACCCAGAAAAATCTCCATGAGGGCATATTTCTAAAATTTCAATTTTCTCTACTACTTCTTAAAATAGATCTAATTAAGGTTAAAAGGAACACACATCAAAGAAGGGGGGAGACAAGTTCGGCCTCCCTCAGAGGTACAGTGGGCGTGAGAGTCCAAGGACGTTGACCTGCAAAGCCGCATGACCTAACCATGAGCTAGCTATAATGGCCAGTGCGGTCGTTTCAGCTTTTACTGTGCCTCCTAGCATGCGCTACCGGCAAGGTAGAGTAAAAAGCGATACAATTAGGAAGTTTGATCCGTAGTCATTCTTTGAGAATAGTTGTGTGTGTTATCGTCCTGGAGGATCAGTTGAGGTTGTGTGACAAAAAAATGTGAGGATCCTTTTGGGTGAAGAGAAAAACAGTTATCAGACTGCTGTAATGTCACGAAAATTACTTGATTGTGTGCTCTAGTAAATTTTTTAAAAAACACAGGTAGGACAATTAGGGCGATCCTAGCAGGCGTGCACCGCACGCAGGCGGCTGAAACAAGTGGCAGCCACCAGGCGCAAATAATTCTATGAATCAAGCAAAATTTTTACGAATTTCTCAAACTAAAACTTATTGTAAGGCGAATAAATATGCTGAATTTTAAATGATTATAGAAAAATTAAAATAAGAACCGATTTTACGATAGCATAGAATAGCTTATGAGAAATAAAACATTAGGGTACAGTGTGGTCCATTACGTCCATTCATTGCACACATCCTGCATTGATAGCAAAATTCGTGCAAGTGAGTGAATATTAGCGTCCCACTGTTCAGCTACACGAGGGCTTTTGGGGACGGTCCGCGTAATTTTGAAACATGGTCAAGTGACGAAGACGACACCTGAGCTGGCACCCCTCTTCCTAACTACCACAGCACACCAATGGGAGGACGTTTGAGCTCTCGACAGATTTTACGTGCATCGCTCCCCTACTGGCGGGTCTTCAGTGGTACTGAGATCGAACTCA
>BMAO01015423.1:0-12607 GCA_019973975.1 Trichonephila clavata | reverse complement strand
CGTTCAATCAATCTCCAAGTTGTCAACATGGTTGCTAAAAATGATACCAGCTTATCTCTATCACTAACATTTCGCTATGTTTCTATTAAATCACCATTATAATGAAAGAAGCGGCCTTTCTTGTGAATATTAAATTTTAACATAAAATATATACAACAGAAAGTAATTTAACATATTTCACAGCCATATATAAATAATTACCCTATTTTAAGCCTTAATTACACAGAATTTACAGCAATATGTTAGTTTTGCTGAGCAGAGATTAGCTTAGAAAGGTGTTTTCATAAATGAACCCCAAGGGAGTTGCGGGGGCGTTTATAAATAAAAAAAACCCCATTTTATCGAATATTAGACCAACAGACTTAAAATTCAAGCAAATATGATTTGTAGTTCTGCTGTGATACGCAAAAGTTTTGTTTTGTTTTGTTTAATTTGGAATTCACGTAAAATTACCTCATTAAAAACTTCTTTATCCTTCCAACTGTATTGGTTAGTTTTTCAATTCACCCGTTGGAAGAGCGGGTATAACAGGTAGATTTATCTAAACTCTGGATCCACAACAATATTAATTGTCCTATATTGACCGTCGTTGGTTTGTGACGGGTCTATTCGCGTCAATCTTCCATTAATCCTCTTGGGTAACTTGGAGTCAGCAATTATTCTATCTCACAGCCTCCTCGGGAAAAACACGAGATAGTGTTATACTAATGAATTCGTATAAAGTTTAGATTTAGTAAGAAAGAGGTAGGAGAAGGAATTGCCAAATTAAATGTAAGTATCACGGATCTCTTCAGCGAGCTTAGCACTTATTAGATAGTATTTGATATGGTTAATCATTGAAGTAATCAAAGGGATTAGATTTAGTACCGACCTGACGTTAGTAAGGGTTCGCCTCCTTTGTCAATTTTGATAGCTGAGATTACTTATTAGAGAATATTAGATTTGAAGGTTAGAATTGAATGTTAGATTTGAGTATCAGGATTAATCTAGGGAATTGAATAATCACTCCAGGGTTTCTACTTGTAGTGTGAACTTGTTAATTGTATTTGTGTGTTGTTAATAAATATTTGTAATTATGGCTTTCGTTGGTGATGATATGTTTCCTTCCACACTTAGAGACGCGCCGGGCAATGTGAACCCAGTCCAAGATAGGACAGGGGCACGACGGGTTCTTTTACTTGAGCCTCAGTGGCTTCAACTATTATATCTTTAACACTTTAGCTTCAGCATGACAACAATCTCTAACTTCTCTCTGATTTCGCACTTCACTTCACTTTAAATAGCAACTCCCATTAATATAAATCGCGATTCCTTTACAGAAAGTAGTTTTATGATCCTACAAAGTTTTAAAGGTATTTTCCCTGGAGGATTATAGCACGAATCGTGAATAGCATCTGGTACAAACATTGTGGCATTATTATTAATGATTTTTAGAAAGAAATGAAACTGAGTATATTATCTTACAAAGATTTTATAAGGGATTTTGCAGAACAAATCAACAACTAAACTATTTATAATATCGCTTAATTACTTTAAATTGTTCTTGCATCGATACATTTAAAGTCTCTAGTGTTTAACTGTATATTTTCCAAAGTGGCTAATTAAAGGAAATGAAAAAAAAAATCTTTTTGTTAAGGTCACAAGAGAAATTTATAAATATTAAAATTAATTTTAATTAAAAAAATGCGCTACACACTTACTAATAAACATAATTCCTTCATGCCACATTCTACATTACCTCCTCCAGAAAATATTTTTATGCGTCTGTGATAATTTGAAAGTATTGCTTCTTAGAGTGTGACTTTTAATTTAAGATAATCTCCTTTAGAACTTTTAAAATTGCAGATTAACTTTTGAAACTGCCTCAAGAAAGTTTTCCTTTCCATTAATTTTTAGCCCTTTTTATCAAATTTCTCTTTTTTGCTCATTACATAGTCGAATTAAGTGTTGTTATATATTACGAGAAGATGTTTCCTATAATTAAAAAACTTAAACTAAACATAAAGTGCGGAATATAAGAGTTTACATCATTATTAATCTAATAATCTGAGAAATTTATGGGGAAATTGAAGCTTTTTAGTATTCTCCTAATAATGTTCAATCAGGTCTGAGGAAAGAATTATTTTCCGTCCTCTAGTCTGCGTGCTATAAATCATAGGCGAGAAACATTGCGTTCTATAGATGTTCATCATTACATGGATCACTTCTATTAAGAGTATTTGTAATTACCTTTGAAATATCTTCGGGATTAACTTACATTGCATGGATTTATCCATGGATAAATAATATTTTCTTAATAATTGTTTTGGATTTGTTTCCTTTGACGAGAATAGATGGAATTTTTTTAATAGATTGAAAGTGATATTTACGTTTAAATCATTTCATTCGCTTTTGAAAGAATAATTATTTTTATTCACGTTTTATTTTATTTCTAAAAGTTAATTTCTGTGTATAAAAGATTCAAAAACTTATGATGAAGTGCGAGAAAAATGATGGCATTGGTAGTTCTTGAAGTTTCAGGTGCTTTTTGAATGCGGGATTTTACAGATTACGTACGAAGTCAACAAAAACTATGTTTAGGTATTCAATCCTTGAATACATCAGGGGTGGGTAATTGCTTTGATTTGAGGGTTATATTGTGAAAGTGGAAGATACTGGACACACACACACACACACACACACACACACACACACACACACACACACACACACACACACACACACACACACACACACACACACAACACACACACAACACACACACACACACACACACACACAACACACACACACACACACACACACACACACACAACACACACACACACACACACACACACACACATTTTAAACTGACTGTATTCATTAGTTAACTTTGCATCTAAGAAAAGGTATAAACTGTACAATAAAAATCAATAAATAGTACTTTAAATAATAGTTCCATTTTTTTCAATTTATTTATTGTGATAATTTTGCATCATCTACACTTCAAGAATATTTTATTTCAAAATCAGTTTAATAAGATAAATGCACCCCATTATTCTACAATTTTTTTTTCGAAATTTGTGGTGAGATTACTTGCTAAAATTCTCATCACAGTTTGTCGGTTATTACAGTTAATATCGGTTCAAGGTGGACTTTCTGACTTTCTTGGCGAACTGTAAGGTAACTTTTTGTGGGCCGTATCCAGCACGCATACCATTATTTGTCTATCCGTGGAAAAGATTAGAAAACTGGTTAAATGGGAATTTAAATGATATACTAGGTACATAAAATATTCATTGAAAATGTTTTTAACTATGACTTAAAAAATGCAGACTTTAAAAAGAAAATAAAATGTAATATGATACATTAATCATCTAAAGAAATTGGTAATTAAACTGCTTAGTGAATGTAAATTGTCAGATAAATTTACCTCAATGTTTTTGGTTTGAGTAATGGTAAATGGATATAATTTCTCTTCTTTTCTATTTAGTTCGGAAGAAATGGAAATTTGAGCTATATTATACTATTCCTTTAGAATTAAAAAGTGATACAATCGCTTGAACTCTATCGATACGATCGAGTGCCAAACAATTTCCCTTTTTTTTATTAATAAATTTCAATAGTTGTATTTTCGATAATTGAGCTTATGTCTTGCCTTTTCATTCATTGATATTTTTCTTTGCATATTTAAGTTAATTAATTGATAGAGGTTTGCAAAGTCCTATGTTAGGTTGTGATCATATTTTAAAATGAATGAAATAAACATTCTTAAAAAACTGGATGTTTACTGAATATAATGGGTTTTACTGACCATAATAGGTTATGTAGAGAATAAACATACTCCAAATTTTGTGATATTTTTCAGAATATTTTCATTTTTATATTCAAAAAAATAAAATTAATTAGTTTCTACTTAAACAACATATACTTTAAATTAGTTCATTAATTACATTGAAAAAAGTATATGTTGCATTTTTTATTGATTCATTTATCAAGTTATATTCAGCTGATTTTAAAATATGTTGAATATCGATTATACGCATTTTTTAAAGATTTTATATTAAAAAGCTTTTTGAAAAGATAGTCAGTCTCAAGTGTATACGTGATTGACGTAGATTGAAGTTATTATCTTTTTAATTTATTAGGCCATGTATGTAGGAAAAGAGCTCACATTTGATTTTCTTCTTTTTTTAAAATATAAATAATATTCATGAATTTCTTTTTATGTTTTAATATGTGTAAAATGATGCGTTATTTTATTTACTGCAATTAATACCAAAGTTCTGGGTTCTGCTTTAATTTCGTACTTGTAATGCATATAAGCTTGTAATTTTTTTCTTTTAAGGCGAAGATGACAATTTTTTAAATCCGAGTAATGTTTACAGATCCAAAGCTTCTCAATATCTTTACATAAATAACTACTTTTTAACCGAAAGTATAAAGAAGGCAAAATATGTCTTCTTTTTCTGTAACAAGAAAGATCTCTCTTTTCAAAATTCAAACTATGTATAAAATACGTTTTTGCAAATGAGCTTCTTAAGAAATTAAAAAAGTTGTAACCTTTAAATGTGAATTAATGAAATATGCTTTGCGTTACTTTATAAATTTTCATAAAGAATAAATTTCTTTTGAAAATAAATTTTTTCAGAAAGTTCTTGCAGAGTTTGATAACATTTACTAAAATTTTTCAAAACAAATATTCCACTTCATGAGAATTTTCTCACAGAATTTGTAAGAAAAACGTTTAAGAATATTTTAAGCTTTTCTTTTTGTTTCTTCCTTTTCATTTTTGTTTTCTTATCTCTGTAAGATGTATTTTATGAATTTCTTATAAATATATGTATGAATTAAAATCATACATATAAAAATATGAAGGAATTATAATATTACAGAATATTAAAAAGAAATTAGCAAAATATACTTTTTTGAGGGATTCGAATAATTAAATTTTTCTCAATCAATTTGAAGGACAATTTTTAGATATTCTTTTTTCAGTGATTCTCAAACTTTTGATATTAGCGACCCAATTTTCATTCATAATTTTCTTTGCGCCCCCCTTTCCCCTTATACAATGACAATGTATTGAATGCACTAAAATGTACTTATACGCTAAAGCTGCAATACAACCTTATTTATAAAACGTATAAAAGATCAATATAAGCATTCAATTTTGTATTTGTTACATTTAAGGAATAAATATTAAAAGTTACTTTTTAGTAATAGGATAAGTATTATGATACCTTTTAGTAACAGGATAAGTATTATGATACTTTTAGTAGTAAGATAAGTATTATGATACTTTTTTAGTAGAATTATAAGTATTATGATACTTTTTAGTAGTAAGATAAGTATTATGATACTTTTTAGTAGTAAGATAAGTATTATGATACTTTTTAGTAACAGGATAAGTATTATGATACTTTTTAGTAGTAGAATAAGTATTATGATACTTTTTAGTAATAGGATAAGTATTATGATACTTTTTAGTAATAGGATAAGTATTATGATACTTTTTAGTAGTAAGATAAGTATTATGATACTTTTTAGTAGTAGAATAAGTATTATGATACTTTTTAGTAATAGGATAAGTATTATGATACCTTTTAGTAACAGGATAAGTATTATGATACTTTTTAGTAGTAAGATAAGTATTATGATACTTTTTAGTAGTATGATAAGTATTATGATACTTTTTAGTAACAGGATAAGTATTATGATACTTTTTAGTAAAAGGATAACTTTTTGTTACCTTTCATACTTAAGAATGTATTTTGAATTACTTCATTTCATTTTAAAAAATTATCTTTTACCTTCGACTTTTCGATATGCTCGTGCCCCCCACGTAGGTCTACCACGCCAAACAAGGGGGGGGGGAAGGCCTCACAGTTTGAGAAACACTGACCAAAATATTGGGTGAAATTCTTTTGGTAAAATAACTATTATAATATTATATAAATTGTTTCGGAAACTTTAAAAAGCTGCAAAGGATTAATTAATTTGCAAGAAACAATTGCATTTATAATTTAAAACAACATTATAAATTCAAATTATAAAACTTATCAAAATACTTTTCCTTTAATTCGATTCATTTAATTTTATTTAATATTCATTGAAACTCAAAATTCGTTCCGATTTCAATTGAGAAATTTTGTGAATATTATACTTAAATCCTTTTTGATAGCCAAATTTCGCATCAATAATGTGAGAGAACTAAATTAGTCAGATTACGGGCTGGACAATCTCAAGAGCCATCTAATCTATAATTAACGAAGTGCAACTTGAACTGATGAATTTGATACCACAAACACGTATTAAAATCAAAGGAAGTTTGTTTAAAGTGAAATACGCTTCCCACTTGACCTAAGTTTATCAGTTATAATTTAATACTCTGTTGGGACTTCAGTTATTATGAATGTTTGTAGAGATGGGAATCATTGAATTCGGATAATGGCCATTAGATACTTTAGTCACGAGAGGTTTCAGAACTAAAGGAATTTCAAGTTGGGTGTGGAAATACTGCCCAAGATTTTCGATAACTTTGTATTAAATGTGTAAATTTATTTAAATATCTATTTAGAGGAATATGATGTATATGGGAACGTATAGCTATTTTATCGTCGTTAATTTTCGTGATTATGTCCCTTTTTTAATTTAATTTTTTTGATATATACAGGGAACTTTAAGACTGGGTAATATGTTGATGCCATACGTTTGAGATTCTATTGGCTGTAGGGTTAAGTTGTAAGAGTTGGTATTAACATTTTCTATCAGTGTTTTGACGTGTTCAACAATATTTCAGCGATATAGATGGCGCTATTATTTTATTAGGGAAAGTGAGACCACGGCGCAAGTACGTCTGACTTTTGAGCAGCGAAAAAGCATTTTGAAATATTATTGGACGTTCGAAAATATCAGTGAAGTGCAACGATATTGGAGGCAACAATATGGAAGGGAACCATCAACATGCGTAAGCATTGTCCACCTTCGCGATAAGTTTAAAACTGATGGAGCAATAAAGGATATGCATAAGGGACGATTAGGCTGACCACAACATCAACAAACGTTTTCTGTTGTAGTGATAGATTCATTCCCATGGTCACCACAAAATTCGACATCACAATGGGCACGTGAAACAGGCGTGAGTAGGGGTAGCGTAGGTCGTAATTTGCAAAGAGCAAAATAGAAAGTTGCCGTACCCCAATGGTTATATATATATTTTTATTTTTTGTACCAAATATAGTTATTACATCACATCTATATATACATTGGTCATCTAAATCAACGGATAGTGAGAAAAGATATGCTCATTAATAGTTAATGTTTCAACCAATACCCACAATGGTGTTATTATATATATTAATTAAGTACTATTGAACGCAAAATATTGAACTTCATCTCATACGTTAGTGCCGAAAAAATGCAACTTCGGTGATTGAGAATATGGTTCTCGGTGAATGTATGTTAAAATCCAGGTCTGATTAATCTTGATTAAAATGAATGTGGGTTTCAAGAGATATCAAGAGTAATTATTTATGACTCAAGGACATCGTTTAAGAGAAGGTCAAAAGTTGCGAATATTTGGTAGAATCGAGGGAAGTCAAACACACACAATTGGAAGTCACCAAGTTTTGAATATCCTTCTAAGTGTCATGGCAAGAGTTTGGATCCGCTGGATCAAACGGTAGACAGCGTTGGCAATGTGACCAGCAACAATAACCGCATCCGAAGATGGTTTTCTGTCATTATTGGCTAGAGAAACTCGAAAATGACTACAAAAAATTTCTTTTTATACCTTCAGGCTGCTACAGGAACTCAAACCAGCTGTTGTGTTTCTGCGCAAATACGTGTTGTTGTTTCTTATCCCACTTGACCGACAGAAACATCTAGATCAAGTCCATGAACCCATGCGTTTTTAAGCAATAAAGAACTGTAGTTGGACTTGAGAACAGCTGGCTCTTATGGCATCCAATACAAGCAAAGATGTGGGCAGGAGCGGCTTGGTTCACATTGCATTTCGGACAAGAAGGGTAAACTTTAACACCATCCACATGCCGTTGAGCTCGAGTATGTTCACTTCGTAGTCTAGCAAGACGTAATGAGAATGAGCATTATGCTAGGTTTGCGTTCTACTCACTCGAGCTGTCAGAGGGACTCGCTTAAACTGTTTCCATCTCCATCCTCGGAGAAAAGAAGACTCAATCCGCGAGTATTGCTTACAAAATGAGTCCAGATATAGACTGAGCACTGATTCAGGACGGGTTTCGGTCAAGATAAAGAAATATCCAATTTGAGTTTCGTAATCTATGTTGACATGGTTTAATGAATTGCGTATATGACTTTTTGAGGGTGAATAAACTCATAGATCTCGTCTAGCAGAAGCTATACAAGGAGATTAGTAACAACAATAATGAATTGGGATGGAATCTTGACACCGATCTGCATGTTTGTCAAGGAGGTTCTGTAATCACTCGAAGATATGTGGACGAGTAATTGGAACTATGGTATACTGTTTATGGGTGCTGTTGGCCCAGAGCTAATGGCACCACAACTAGCATATGTTGCTTCTCGCAATCAGAGAACATATTGTAGTAAATTAAATGTTATGTATAGATGGTGTTGAAAGTCATTTGAGAGATATACTTTGTTTAGCTTGTAGAGTCAAAGTTATGTAATGTTCTTTGTGCTGTAAACATATCTTCTATGTGTGTCGTCCAATAAACCAAAATGGACTAAATTATTGAAATGATATAAAAATATAACAGATGTATAATCGTCTAAATACCAACGGAATTAAGATTAAGGAAATATAACACATATCACTCGAAACATTGAGCACTTTACTCACCCGATTTGACTAGAGCAAATTTTAGCACACAAAATTCATTTCCGGACTCTCCAAGAGCTGAATTTGCCCTTCTAGAAGAGAGGCGTGCAATTCCAAACACTTTGGTAGTCTATAAAGTGAAGATTGGAGGTGTGCATATCTTTTCGAGATGACCGTACAGCATACAAACGAAAAAAAGTTTCCACTAGAAGTTACTTAATTTTTTCATCTTCCATAAATTTGGTTCTGATTTCAATATTTTGAAAAACCTCATTTGCCAAACATTGTAATTTATGATACCTAATGAGCACAAATTAATGTCTCTTTAGCACAAACATATTAATATTTTTTTCTTTAATTACGTTTTTCATCTTTATCCTTTAATTTTGATGACCATTGTACGAGTGACCATGTGTTCATGTATATACGTAGGTGTAACATAGGGGTTAAATGTCTCCAGGAAATAACCGAGGTACCGGAATAAAGTTTATTGCACTTTGTGATGTATGATGAAACTGAACTGAAGATAATAGATGCTAAAACTGAGCTATAAAAAAATTTGGCTTCAGTAGAGTTAAAAGCGAGGAATATGCATTTGTATTTCTTTAGTTTCAGTTTGGCACGAAGGTGTTGTTTAGTTTCAAAGTTAGTACTAATTTTTGTGTTTAAATAAATAAATTTTAAGTTTTAGGACATTTTGTTTTTACTTTCATTCCTTTTCTAGCGGAATATTTACAAATGCGAATTGGAAGTCATTTGAACATGCAACCACGCATTAATTGATTTTTGAGTATATGGTATTGTAAATTATATCTATAAATGTTGATTTATTTTCTTTCAGGAAGCCGTACATAGAAGTAACCCTCAGTTGAGAGATGATTGCATTGTGATTTCTTCATTTATAAAGTTAAGGTACTCGACTACCCTAAAATTATGAATTTTTCAAAAATTTGACATATTTATTATGATTTTATTTTATGGGCCATTTTATTAGCTTTATAAAAATACCAAGTGTTTTATTTTCTGTTCATCAGAACAAAAACTACAAGTGTTTTAGAAAAAGCAGATGTCATTACTTTAAGCAAGATGTCATACTTTAAAACACGTTTTACTCGAAATGTGTTTTTTGAAAGTGCTCAGACGATTGCTCAAAAAGTTCGGAATATAATTAGCTGAAATTTTTTGTATACGTTTTGTATAATAGTAGAAGTGTTTTGTTTTTCAGATTTATCAATCGCTATTTTATTATAAAATTTACAGTCTCTTATGTGAATATAATCACTGCTTTGTAAAACTTTGTTATATAATAACTAAGATAAAGTGCTCTAGTTTTTCTAAAAATTGAAATATCTCTTATCCTGAAGATCACTTCAAAAATGAACAACATACCAACACATCAGAAATGAAAAATTTAAAATTTGTTCTTAAATTTTTGTACAAAATGGGCCACGTTTATGTTATTTTTTGTAAAATTTTACCCATTTTTTCCCATTTTAGCAATAATAATTTCTTTTTATCTTCTTAATTATAGCACATTTTTCTTAAAATGTACTAAACAAATAAAAAACCACAAACAATCCCCATATCTCCATTTTTTAAAGAAAAAGTTGCCGCAAGTAGTCGAATACAATAAGTGCTCGGCAAATTCAGGAGGAAATGATGATTGTTTATGGACATAACAGCTCCTCACATGCACTGTTGTAAGACGGAACCCCAACTAGCAATCTATGCCACCTCAATGAAAATAATGGTGGATTCTACCCTTTTAGACCGAAGAACTACAATATAAATGGTTTTGAATGAGAATATTTTAATGACAGCAGTGTGTGGAAAATTATTTACAAAAATCAACACGTGTTGAAGGTATCTGCACAGACGCTGAGTTTCACGATTACTTATTACATTTCAGAAGCAAACACATGACTTATCAAGGGAAATGTTTAATTTTTTGACAAAAATGATTAAGACAAAAAACTTTTAATCGCTTGTTAATTGTGGATGAGTTTTATACCTAACAATGCAATCCGGACGTCAAAAAGATAAGCAATCATTGGAAGAACAGTAACTACAATCTTCTCCGAAGGGCCAAAGTGCAGAACTTTGCAGGGAAAGTCATGCGGCTTACTTTTGGGGGATTGTTGTGGAGTGAACAGGCAACTATAGAAGTGTCACGTTATCACTTGTATCTATTTCAGATTATTACGCAATGTTAAATCAATTGTATAATTCGATGATTAAGAAACAGTGTGGTTTAATCACCATTTTGTTTTCTTGACAATGCACTTGCTTACTTATCTTGTATTTTGCTTGAGGAATCACAGGTATGTGACTTTGAAACTTTACCGCCTCCCTCCTATTTTTCGAATTTTTCCCCAAACGAGTTCTTCTTCTCCTCAAAACCAAAAACATATAAACTAGAAGAAAATTTGACAAAACTCATGACGTAATTCATGAAGTAAGACAATGGTTTTTGATATAATCTGCCTATTCGTATAATGACAGTCTTGGAAAAGTCAAGAAATGCTGGGAGAATTGTATATTTCTAGATGGTCACTATGCAGAAAAGTCTTAAAAATGACAAATAAAAATTAAATATCAATCTCGGCTTTCTTGTAATAATTAAAACTCTATGATAATTCCTCTCCTGGTATATGAGGATCGAGGAATTTTCAATTTGAGTTACATTTTTAGTTGAATCATTCTAAAATATGCCATTTGACTCTTTTTATTATTGGTTATTGATTTATGGAAATTACTCTGTGATATACATGAATCAATAGATACTTCCAGATTATAAAAGTGCTAAGAAAGAATTAACAATGGTATTAAAAAAAGAAATGATAAATACAGTTACAAACATATTCAGGCTTCATATCATATATTCACCACATTCTAAATTTATTGCAATTCCATACAGTAGTGAAAGAATGTTCTAGGTAAAGCTTCCGATAAAAAACGATTAGTGAT
The DNA here is from genome assembly GCA_019973975.1 of Trichonephila clavata. Lineage (NCBI taxonomy): Eukaryota > Metazoa > Arthropoda > Arachnida > Araneae > Nephilidae > Trichonephila > Trichonephila clavata. The sequence goes on along the minus strand of BMAO01015423.1, from coordinate 831 downwards.
AAGATGTTGCATGTTCTAGTTAATAATATTTAATTATTGAGCCATTTATTGAATTGGAAAAATATTCCGAGTGAGATATATTCTTGAGCCTTTAATTTTTTTAAATTGAAGAACACACATTGGCTCATTGATTTAAAATAATCTCGAACACAAAAATATTAAAACATAAATTAATCATAAGAATATTAAAATAATCCTAAAAATGGTAAGATATTGGAGATTATAATAAGTTAGAGAAACATAAGCTCTAAAGCGAGGGCGTTTCTAAAATGTATTAAGGGTGCACCGTTATGGCAATTTACATAAATGTTTCTTTTTTGTCTATCAATATGCACATATTCACTGGAAATCCTTAAGCGGTATTTTAGATCTAAAAATAAATGTTTTCTTCAGTGAAAAAATGAAAACTTCACGAGCTTTGCTTATGGAAATAGAGGGACGGAGAAGAACAAACAGAGATGCAAGCCATTTATCATGAGTAATATTCTTTTGATATTTTACCGCCCACTTTTGCTTGTATCTTAAATGTATTCTTTTCCCGCAACAAAAGAATAACACTGATAAAACATTTAAAAAAAAGATGTTTATTTACCTTTTTTCTAAACAAAAATCATAAATAAGATATTTTCGTTCGAAACGTGTGTTCTTTCTTGGTATTTCTTTTATGTTCTGAAAATGGCATTTCGTATACGCTTCATAATAAAATTTAAAATAACAATAAAAACGTACTCTTGAATTGTATTAGGCTGCAATAAAACGGAATATTACGTCAAAGAGACTTCAAAAACAATAAGCTTTCAGAATATTTTGCTCAGAGAAAAATAAAACATT
>BMAO01015422.1:0-22315 GCA_019973975.1 Trichonephila clavata | reverse complement strand
AATTATCATTTTCTGTTTATTCATTTGGGAATTAATAAATTTTGTAATCGGACATTTATTCCTGAAACCCTAACCTATATAGTAAAATATCAAAATTTCTGCCGAAACAGGAATTATGGAAGCAGAGAAGATATGTCAGACGTGAACATTAAATTTTTCTTGTTCTTTAATTGATATTTATTATAATGTATTCTTCAAAATAAACTTACGTTTAAAAAAAACAGATTTTTGTTTTTTTTTTTGCGGCTTACCCTGCGTTAAATCTTGTTGGTTTGGTTCAAGTTAGCCTTTGAGTTTGACATACCTGCTGTACACAGTCGTGGAGAAATGTTTGACACCAATGTTGCTTTTTTTCCTGCATCGTCCTTATTTTAGTCGGGAAAAAAGCTTCTACAACTTTCTACTACTTTTTCGTCAAATAATCATTTCAGACCTTACTAAATTTTTTCTAGTTGAAACTATTTTTGTTGCCAAATTTGGAGACTTGACCAAATTTGTCGAGAAGTGTCACGACTACTTATTACTTAACCTTATAGGAAGAATATTTTGTCTTGGCTTACAAACCATTTTCCTGCCGCAATATTCTTTCGATAGCCATACGAATTAAGCCTAAAAGCTTCCCATTACAATGTTTAGAATTCGAATAATTATTAGATATCTCTAACCATTGAATACTTGAATACCAATGAAATAAAATTACTAAATTTGTGTTTCAAAAATTCTTTGGCTTGAGGTTATAGATATTTCAATGTTAAAAACGGATCAATTCGAATGTTAATGATACGACGAAAATGAGTTTTAAAAATTTGTTTAATTTACATACAAAGATAATTTGCTAATTAATCATAAACATTCGAGTTAATTTTAAAAGGACAAATTCTACTCAGAGTTAATTTTGAATATCAAATATGACAAAGATTCAAACTAAGGCCATTATCCACCGTATTGATTTAAAATGCGGCATTATAAAGAATCAAAGACAATGGTCCTCAAAATTTTGAGGGATTTATAAATTCTCTGTGAATTCATATCCTTTTGTCTACTTAAGCAAATTGAAAAAAACTAAATTTTATTTCACAGCATACAATTCTAATAATTTCTATAACATGAGAAATATCTACATATATAAAGAGAAAAATGACTAATTCCCTTATCACGATGTCTCTTCGGAACTATTAGACTTACAGGCTTAAAATTTGGTAAGCATGTTCCTATCATGATGTAACAATCTGTTAAGAACGGGTTTTGCGAAAATCGACGTCGAAGGAGGCGTTCCGATAGCTTAAGTAGCGTTACAGATCAATATTCCTGTTTTTGAACTGTTAAATCTACAGACTTGAAAATTGGTAAGCACGTTTCTTTTGTTAATAGACATCCACTCAGAATGGATTTTACGGAAAATGACTTCTATAGGGTAGTGAGGAGCTACTGGGTAGTACTGATAAATAGAATTCATGTTTTCGAGCTGCTAAAGCTACAATAATGAAGTTTGGTATACATGTTTCTTTTGTTGAATTGAAATCCGCAAGGAAAGGGTCTTTCGGATATCGATTCTCAAAGGGGGCTAAAGAAGGGGTTATTGATAAAAAAAAACTTCCGTTTTTGAATTATAGATTTAGACTAGAAATTTGGCAAGCATGTTTATTTTGTGTAGTAGATGTTCACTAAAAATGGATTTCGCAGAAATCCACTTTGGGGGAGGGGGTTACGGGAGCGTAAGAGATAATTTTACTTCAATTTTAGAAATTAGTATTTAGAAGTACTGTGCTTTTTAAATCAAATGGTGAGAATTACAAGAGCATTTTTCAATACATTTGAACACTTGATGATAGGACTTCGATATCGATAATTTATATAAATGTATATGCAGTATATATTCATATAACCTGATGAAATACCCTGCGAGTGAGTGAGGGAGTCAATATTAACACTATTCAGGTAATCGAGGGTTTTTGGAGACGGACCTTGTAATTTTGAACCATGGTCAAGTTACGACACCTGAGCACTGGCACACTCTCCTAACTTCCATATCACACCAATGAGAAGACGTTTGAGCGTAGAGATATTTAATGTATATCGGCTTCTTACGGACGGTGGGTCATCAGTGGTACTTAGCTCGAACTTATGACACACTCCGGCCCGGAGTCCGTTACCTTGACCACCAGGCTTCCACAGCCACAAAACGCCCGCAAAGAGGATATTAATAGATAAAACTTAATAAACTTTGATTTCTCTCGTTTATTCAAACAAAAACTTCCATTAGTTTTATACATTGAATCTTAAATATCGAGTTTATTTTGATTAAAATGTTTACATGTTTCTTCTACTAAAGACCTAAATAATGAAATTAATTAGTGTAATTAAAATTCGTAAAAATAACCAGTTTAATTTTTTTTAAATTTTTTTGATGAAAAAATTGAATGACATGTGGGCGTATTAAAATGCTTACTAAATTCGAAGGAACGTTCCACAAAAAATTGTAACATAGCTTTTAAAACACTATTTTTAGAAATAATTTCTAAAAATGTAATTACCTTTAAGCTATAAGTACTTACTTTAGAAGATTTAGATTTGATCGTCAAAGTATACAAATAGCGTTTCTAAAAATAAAATAACGCCTACATAGAATTCGAAAATTCCTTATGACGTCATGTGATGGATGAAAAAGAAAATCCGTCTATTGCTTTACGTTTCCATGGAAACCATCCTCGCTCGTGTAGATAGTGGTTGCCAAAGTGCATATTTTTTGTTCTAGATTTTGGTTTCCTTTTGCATCCTTGGAATAATAAATGTCGTTTGTTTATTTTTAAGAGAATTATTCACAAAATCTCCAATGAAAAAGTATGCATTGGACTGAGTTTTGAATAACTTTTGTTGTTAAAAATTAGTATTGTTCTTAAGATAATTATGTATCCTTAAAAAAGGCAACCGATTTTCATGCTATTTATTAAAAATTGTTTTAATTAAAAATCGATATAGATGCTTTTGTTAAAGATAAAAATCCTGTTTATATCTTAAGTTCGTGATATTTCCGTAAAAAGTCTTCGAGGTAATAATTTACACAACAGGATGGGTGAATCACCGTTATGTGGCGGGGAAAATATCCTTAATCCAAAGATACCTATGCGGAAAAGATGTTCTATGGTATGGAGATCACAAGAGAAAAATAATTTTTAAAAAAATGTTTCTAAGTAGAATATTGCCACAAAGGAGTTGAATTTTCGTCAAAATAAAAACAGTCTTAATTTTGGTTAGATGATTTTAGACTCAAAGTAAAATTAATTTCTTACAATCTAAATAATCAAAAGAGATGATTATGGATAAATGAATACTAGTAGTAAATAATACTGTAGATTTACTAGTAGTAAATAATACAATGTACAATACAACATTTCATATCCCACACTGTCGAATCAGTCCGCTCCAAGCTTTTTTTCCGCCTTCCTCTTTATCGGGCTTTGTAAGTGAGAGGGTGAGAATTAAATTAACGTCGAACAAAAATGCTACACACGGGGTATTGGCGACGGACCTTGCAATCTTAAACCATGATCAAGTGACGAGCACCTGAGCTGGCATCCCCTCTTCTAACTTCCACACTAATGGGAGGACGTTTGAGCCTCCACAGATTTACAGTGCATCGGCCCCCTCTACAAGGTGGATCTTCAGCGGCACGAGGCTGGAACCCATGATACGCTAGCCTTGAGTTAGTTACCTTGACCACTAGGCTACAGCAGCCACATTGGGCTCTAATTTCTCGACCATGGTTTTTTTTTTAATTAATATTAACTAAACTGTTAAGTGTGTGACGAATTTTCCCTACCGTTTATCAGTGTTTGGGAGTTAGAATGAAGATCAGCTATAATCAAAACAAATATAATTTATTAATCTTTAAATAATCTCAACAGCCCAGGCTAGGAAATAAGCGAGGTAGACTATATATTTAATATTTAATTATGGATTGAATCACTTACTTTTGGAACGTTTTGGTAATATACGTTCTAAATAATCGCAATTCTGTTCACAGCTATTCGACTTCCAGTCGATATTAATCTAATTCAAATATATCTTATTGAGACTAAATCGCCAATCATCGATCTTAAATATCATCTATCATCATAAGCCTTCATTTACATAAAACGCATCTTCTTCTTCGGGAGAAAGTTTTCAACAGAACAATATTTAAAGAAATAGATTTTCCCCTAGAGGATTAGTAGGAGGCTCCCGAATAGACCCGTTACAAGTATAATTGATGTTTTTTTTCTTTAGAACTATTTTAGTAGGTGTCCTCTCATTGCAATAAATGTTTAAAAAAATACTAAAATTGTAGTGCCGGACGGTTCCTGCTTCCATCTGAAACCCCTTGTCTACCCGCAGACCCGGCTAGGTGTGTGGGAATAACTGAATAATTAACAGACATGATTTCAATCTAACTAATTTATTGTTACCACAATATTGATCAAACACAATAACGATCTAATTAAGATAAATAACCAAATAGTAAAGAGCGGAGGTGAGCTTGAGTAACACGGGGACAATACTACGGACCCTCAACTGAATCTACGATAGCTTAAATACGCTCAATATGCACTACGTCGCACACTAATAAGCTAACTTCTAATTAATCAAGGCTCACGATACCTGTACTTCTATGAATTGGATCTTACACTTGAATCTTGCAGGAGATCTTTATCTGGATTTAATCAATGTCGTTGGATCCACTCTCCATAATCCCCTTCAAGGACAAACTCTAAAATCTCTTAATAATTCCACGAGCCTTCAATCTTCAACTAACAAACTAACTCACCAACTCCCTTGCCAAATCTATGTTAACTCCAACTTGCCAACCCTCAAAATCGCGAATACCGCATTTGTATATTATACTTCATTTGCATAATAACGCTTTCTTACTCGGGGAAAGTTGGTTGAATTAAAATATTTTTCTTCAGAAGAATCCCCAAGGTATTAGTATAGTCGCGGTATTAGTATATATCCGCCAAGGTATTACTATATATCCGTCACAAAATGCAGTTTTTCTTTAACAAAAATATCGACTTTTTACCGTGTGACGGGGCTATCCGCGAGAATTTATTACTAATCCTCTTGGGTAACTTTGGAGCCAGCATTTATTCTATTTCACAGCCTTTACGGGGAAAACACGAGATATTTATATGCTAATTATTTCGACTATATAAATCTAGATTTCGTAAATGTGTAGGGAGAAGGAATTGCCGAACTACATGTAAGTATCGTCGGCGGATTACTTCAACGAGCTTAGCGCGCATTTGATAAAAGTAAAGTACTCTATTAATCATTAAAGGAATCAAAGGAATTAGATTCAGTACCGACCTGAGGTTAGCAAGAGTTCGTCTCCTTGTCCGTCCTGTTAGCTGAGATTACTTAGATGGGAATATTAGATTTGAATGTTAGATTTGAGTATTAGATTTGAGTATCAGGATTAATCTAGGTATTAGAGAATCACTCCGAGGTTTCCACTTATAAATGGAATTTGTGCTTATTAATTGTGTTTGTCTTAAATAAATATTTGTTGCTATGGCTTTTGTTGGTGATGATATGTTTCCTCCTACACTTAGAGGCGCGTCGGGCAGTGTGAGCTCAGTCCAAGATAGGACTGGGACACGACAACCGTGTGAAAAGCTCAAGTACATAAACTTAATTCCCCCTGTGGCAGTACTTAACATAGAAACTAATTTTTTTATTTTATTTTCCCCTTTATTCATATACCATAGAGCATCTTTTCCGCATAGGTAAGTGAAAATTCTAAAAAAAAAATTGTTTCGATCCATCATGTAACACAATAAACCTATTGTAGTAAGAAAAAAAAGTATCACGCAAGGTCACTCAACTACTTTCGAAAAACAAATACAAAGGGGAATTTTATTTGATTTATTACTTGCTAAATGTGAAGGAATCATACATAATGTGAGCAATAACAATTTAAATTGCATATGTGCCATCATAATATAACTTCTTTTCAAGTGACATTGTTGTATAAAAATTTTCGAATTCATTACATTTGTGGCATTCGCGTCCTTTCACTAACTCCTTGAGGATCCCTTTAGGGCCAGCATTCTTTCAACCAACTTTCTCCGAGGACAGGAAAACGTTATTATGCAAATTAAGTTTAATATATATATTCTGTATTCGCGAGTTTTGAGAGTTAGTGAAGTGAGGATACATTGGAAGTGAAGTGAGTATAGCTTGGATGTGAAGTGAATAGCTGAGAAGCAAGAAAGTCAACAGTAATACGTATACGTAAACAGTGTACGACGCGTGAAGTTGGAATATCGAAGAAGTGCTTAAGTCAACTATTGGAGAAGTGTTTAAGGCCACGTCTAAAAGTAAAGGATTGCAAGAGTTCAGGTACTGTGCTTTTATTTCAAATAGAGAGTTAAATTATGAGTGCGCTTCTTAAAACAAGCTTCGTATAAGTTATCGTAAGAATATATTTGAATGAGCGTATATATAATCCCCACGCTATCTTGTCTCACCTCAGTCCTCTAGTGGATCAAATTTATCTTACTTAGAGTATTATTGTGTCTGTGTTGAATATTGTGGAAAATTAACGATTGAAGTTCATCAGGTCGTCTGATTATTTAGTTCCACCCACACATCTAGCCGGGTTAGAGGGAAGAAGGAATATAAATTCCTTACACATTATTGTTATAAAACCTATAGCAATACACTCTGAAAGTATTATGGAATCATATTTCTATCACCAAAGTAAATGTAAGATATGCTGAATCCTCCATAGAAGGAAAAATCAGAGTTTTCAATAATGCTGAAAAGTGTATTTAGAAGGGGGGAGACTCCAATAAGCTAAGATTTGGGATGGGGAATACAAGTAATAGGATTCTCTCTGATGAGGCTTTGTAAAGGTCCTGTATTATTCATATGTGCAGTTGTAATGGAAACTTAATGCATTTTCGGAAGAACTCATGTAATGAAGCTCCAGAAAAACCTTTTCAAATTGTGATTACCATGGACCCCGAGTTAACGAACCCCTACTTAACGAATTTCGCAAATTAATGAATTTGTCTCTTTCCCCGATTAAAATGAAGGCAAAAAAAAACCTATTTAACGAATAATAAACCCGATTTAACGAATTAATTCAGTGGTTGATTTTTTTTAATTTGTGTTATAACAAGCAACTTAAAAAAATTAAGTCAATTCCTACTTTGAATGGATGAATAGAAAGTATTTTTTTACGATTGAAAATTTGAACAATATATATATATATATATATATATATATATATATATTGGGAGAGAATGAACTCTAATAGTAGAAATTGAAAAAAGAGTATGTGATTTGTCTGCATTGTTGTAACAATGCTCACCCAGTTTGGCTGAAAAACCGTTTTTAGACGCCAACTTTTGTCATTATTTTAACAAGACGAATCTAAGTTGGCGTCGAAAACTGGCAATTAATTTAATTAATTAACTGGTAATAAATAAATTAATATTTGAAAAACTATATTAACATCAAGTGTCATCCATTACAAGTTTTAAAAAATTTATTTGAACTTGATTGGATGAATAGAAAGTATTTTAATAACGATTGAAAATTTGAACAAGATTTATAAATAAATATATGCATAGAGAGTGAGAGAGTGTGTGTGGGTAATAGTAGGAATTGAAAAACTTAGATTTTTTTCAAATGATATCCTTTTTGTTCGTAACAGAAAGAGGATTTTCTTGTATGCAAAAAAAAAAAAAAAAAAATGTTGACGGGAAAGGGTGCAGAACATTACAGTAGAACGTTTATCCGAATCAATTGTGACCGGACACTGTTCGGATACGCGATTGTTCGGATAACCAAAAATCAAATGCGATCCATGCAGTATGTGATACTGGACACTATACAAATATTGAAAATCATCCTATGTGGGAAATGTGCTTGAAGAAAAAGCAAAATAGGTGCAAAATGTCGCCATTTTGCCTTGACTGGAGAAAATAATCACTTATTTTTCGCTATACCATTGTACACCTTCGTTTTATCAATGCAAGGTCTCTGATTCTCTTGAGCAGCAGTAGTTGAGTAGGACAGCACTCTGATTATTGTTCGTACCACTCCATGGTTGTCTCTAACTCAGAAACGCTTCAGCATTTGATGGACCTTTGCTACTTTCGTTGTTGTTGTCGTCGTCTTCATAAGTTTCATCGTCGACAGGGTCGGATTCTTCTTGCACGGAAATCACAATCTCGTCATCATTTATCATTTGAAATCCACAGTCTTCTGCATCGCATACCATCCAGGTTTCTCACGTATATCAACAAAAGAGCACGTATAGACCCCCTCACAAACTGACCTAACATTCCGCGCAGAAGTTAACGAAATCACACAACTGAAATTCCCCAAATATCCCTCACCTTGGATTTTCCGGTCCCTTTTCGCCTCACAGGAAACAAATGTTTAGCATTGCACTGTTCAAAAACGTATCCGGATTTTGGTTTGGATATTTGACGCTCCGAGTAAGAAACGTTCGGATAAATGACGTTCTATTGTATGGATATTTTGCCAAAATTGTACCACGAGAATCGTTTTCTTTCGAATAAAATACGCAGGAATTTGTTATTTTGATATCATGGCAGGATTTCTTGTGTAAAAAATTTGCTGCGATTACGCTGATACAAAAATATTGTTTTAATTAATTAACCACCAAAAAAGGATATAGAACTTACGTATTATCGCCAAATTTAATTACCAAATAATATTTATTATTTTTATGTATATTTTCACTATTGGCGACATTATACTAAACGAAGCACATGATTGCCAATTCAGCGCATACGACACATAGGAAATTGGGGTTGCCAACTTGGCGAGTTATCCTGAACGTTGGCGATTGTTGTGATAATACGTAAGTACCCAACTTTTATTTAAAGGTCATACATAGGGGTAAAATATTTCTTAATGATTACTCTTACTATGCGTCATTAAAAGTGTGTGGGGGGGGACATTATGTATAGTGGGCGAGAAAGTAATCTGATTCCCATTCCCTTCTGGCGGTTTTCATCTCAATGTATCTCACGATCGGATTGAAATAAAAATCGGTACATATGCTATTTAGATCTTTCTTTGCTAAATTTTGCAAAAATACTGGTTTCTATAGCGAACTGTATTAATTGAGTAATACATTAGCTTCCTTAATTTAGTTCTCTTTGAATCCTTTAGAATGATACCAATTTTGATCATCAGAGAGGAGAATATTGCAAAATAATCATACCCTTTTTATGCCTTTTGTGAATAGGCAGGTCATTGGGCCCAGAAATGTGAAACTATAACTGACTATAAAACTCGCATTCAAAAGCTAAAAAGCTCTAATCGCTGCTTTTTGTGCACCAGTATTGGATACAAAATGACAAGTGTCCTCGTAAAGATTTTTCTCACTGCACGAAAAAGAAACGTGTTTCCATTTGCCCACCGAATCCAAGCATTTCTATCCCAAACAAGGAAGTTAACCCTATTAACATTCCTAAAACTAACTTCACACATTTGCAAACTGCACGCGTGTATATGACTGGCCCCACAGGTATAACACAGCTAACCCGATGCATTTTGGGTAGCCAAACAAGCTTCGTCAATGCAAGCTTTATTGACAAACTGAAACTGTCAGTTGTTATTTCTGAAAACTAAATGTACATACCTTTGAATGAGCTACTTCGTCACAGGCCATGCGACAGTGTGTTCAATTTTCACTTTCAAGTGTATGGAATAAAAACTCTGTTTTGATAACAGCGTTTGGAAGTTCCAACAAATATACTTCACATCCCGCAGCCCCTGCAGACATTGTTCGCTTTGCTAAAAGCCAAAAACTGATACTTGCTGATCCTCCAGAAGACTCCAACTTACCTATAGAATTGCTTATTAGTGGTGATTTTTATTGGCATGTGGTTACAACAAAATCTCCAATTAAGGTTGAAGATTACTTTGTCATGATACCTTCTATTTTTGGATGGGTACTCAGTGGGTCGAGAATACACACTACTATCACACATGATCCAGAAGTTCATCATGTTTCTGTTCAAATATCTAGTGATCATTTGGATATCCAAGTGCAATGTTCATGGGAATTGGGTTTCATTGGAATCATAGACACTCAAATCAAAAGCAAGACTGTTCGAGAGAAAGAAATTATGGCAGAATTTTCAAAAACCTACCAAACTGAAGACAATCGTTAAGTTGTGTCTCTGCCTTGTAAACCTACAGCTTCAATATTGCCCACAAACATGGCTAATGCAAAAAAACGTTTTGATTCTCTCCAGAAGCGACTTACATCTAATGATGTCTTGAAGAAAGAATATGAAAGAAAGATGCTGAATTACATAGAACAAGAACACATTGAAGTCTGTCAGCTAGAAACCTCGAATGAAAATACAATACATTACCTACCTACAATACATTACCCCATCATGCTGTGAAAAAGGCGAAACTTAACGAAACAAAATTCCGGATTGTTTTCGATGCCTCATCACATGATCCTAGAATACCAACACTGAATGACACTTTAGAAGTTGGTTCAAATCTTCTACCTGAAACTGTTGGATGCTTTTTCCGATTCCTGCCTGCAAAATCTAAGATTTCTTGTTTTAACTCGTTTCTACTAGATAACGTATTACGATTAGGAGGGAAGACTTAAATTTGCGAATCTAGCAACAGAAACTAAACATCCAATTTTGCTTGATGGATCTCATCTTTTCATCAAATTGCTCATTCGTTACACCCACATACGACTTCATCACTTGGGTGTGAGAATAGTTCTCTCTGAACTGCGTTCTAAATTTTGAATCTTACGAGGCCGTCAAGCTATAAAAAACACTTCACAATTGCTTACCTTACAAGATTGCTCGAGCTAAGTGGGACAAGCATATTAAAGCACCCTTACCTGCTGAAAGACTTACACCGTGTAAGCCATTCAATACAACTGGAATAGACTTTGTGGGTCCAGTATATGTCCGAGGCACCATTTCTTCGAAGAAGTCCTACATACCGCTTTCCACATGTTCAACTATTCGTGCGCTTCATATTGAGCTAGTATCGAATTTGACCAACGATAGATTTCTGATGGCCTTTCGTAGATTCGTGGGACGAAGGGAACTTTCACATACCATCTACACGGACAATGCTACAACCTCCCAAGACGCAAACAAAGACTTAATCACTTTCAAAAATACACTGAAATCAAAAAATGCTCAACAGTTTTATGCTGAAAATGGTATTCGGTGGAAATTCATTGTACCACGCGAGGCTTGGTGGGGAGATGGTGGGAAAGGTTGGTTAAAATAATTAAACAATGTTTACGAAAAACTTTGGGGTCAGCATTGTTGGACGAAGAGAACCTTTCCACTGTGTTGGTAGGAGTTGAAGCCGCTATCAACAGTAGATCTTTAGTGCATGAAGAGGGAATTGGTGATACCGAAGAAGCCTTGACCCCGGGTCACTTTTTAACTGGTCAAAAGTTGATTAAAATTCTTTCTGGCCCACAACCCACAGACAAAAGATTTGGACGCATCTTTGAACAACAACAAGATTTATTAAATCAATTTTGGAAGAAATGGTCGAAAGATTACTTATTACAATTGCGCACCTTTGACCAAGTGCTTGGTAACCAAAATTCTTCCAAAATCCGAATTGGGGACGTTGTCCTATTACAAGAAAACGTCCCACCTCGACACACCTGGAATAGAGCACGAGTGGATCAATTAATCCTTGGTCGCGACGAGAAAGTCCGTACTTGTGTGCTACGTGCTAATGGACGCACCATCACCCGACCTGTACAGCTGGTCATTCCCCTGGAGGTTGACCAAGGTCGGGAGGATGTTGCAAGCTTGAAATCTACAAATCTAAAGTAATCCCAAAAGAGTGACGCCATCTTGCATATTTTATTTATTTCTCATGATAAATATTAATTCTTATTCTAATGAAAAATTATTAAGTATTGTTGTGAGTGGAAACAGTTTTGTTTTATGTACGAATAGATAATAAAAGAATGGAACTTGTAAATGGCGTTGTTTTAAATGTGTATTTAATTTCTGTTTAATGCTTAATAATTTAATGGTAACAAACAAGAATAATAGCCCAAAAGCATATATAAAAAGGAAAATCATTCGTTGTGTTCCTGTAGCGCAATGGATAGCGCGTTGGACTCCTAATTCATAGGTTGTGGGTTCAAATTTCACCTGGGATGGCCTAATTTCTGAGAATATGATTTCCTCTTTTTACTATACTATTTTATTAGAATAATTAAATTGAATTATGAAATAATAGTAAAACAAGCAAAAGATAATAGTCCAACACCATAAATAGAAAGGAAAATGGAAAATAGCAAGGAAAATCGCTTTCTATTTTCTCAATGTTGTGATTCTGTCATATGTATATACATATTTATATTAATCGTAAGTATTAATAAAAAATAACTAAAGTAAAATCTTTCTTTGTTTACTAAGTAGGAATTGACTTAAAATTTTTTTATATTACTTATTAATATGTTATTCAATTGAAGTATTTTTTTAAAATTACTCAAATCCCCTTGGTAGCTAAAAAAGTTCTTTACAGGCTTCTGCATGGAGCATTAAATATGATGTGCTCCTAATTTATAAAGTTATATTCCAGCTTAGTTGCCTTCCTCGTTATATGTCTGATGCCAGTTTCAACATTATAAAAAATTAAAAATGTGCTTACTGCTTTAACTCTTTCATTCTCTTCTTCTCATCTCTTTCGGCTGAATATTTAACAAAAACAATGCACTAGAGGGAAATAATTACAAATATTTTAGATAGACCTCACAAAACTATAATTATTGAACAAAAAAGCTGTACATATTAATAATATTAAATACTTTTTCAAATAAAGGGTGCCCAAAGTTTTAAGAAATAGGTAGTGCATATTTTGTATCACTATATATATATATACATTTCAAGCAGCATGATAGTTCTGGAAAAATGACTTTTTCCTCCCTAGGCACAATGGTAGCTTTAGCTAGTTATATTTTATATTGAAAAATAAATAAATACACTTCTTCATCTTATACTGTTATTCATATTAAAATATTTTCAGTTTTTCCTAATCTTAATTGTAAGCTTAGTTTTAGTTTAGTCCTAATTAACCTAATGTTAGCAAAATTTCAAATATTATATATATGTATTCTATACTTTATTTTATTTAACCTATAGTTTTTATTTAGTCAACACACATAATAAATGTATTAGTTGTGTTTATTTTTATCCTGAACACGAGCATTAGTTCATTCAGGACATTTGTATAATTTTGTTGTACTATTATTTAATAAATATTATTTTTTAAAAAGGTAACTTATACAGCAAATCTATCTGGTGCAATAAACATGTCCATTATTGAGAAAAAATTTAAGCGGAATGCATTTTGTATTTGTAAAGAAGATGGTCTTCAATAGCTTGGTGGTACAATTTTTGGACTCTCATATTTTCATACTAGCAAGGCACATGTGAGGTATTAATTATTGTAATATTGACTTATTTAGTTACATGACATATGTACTTACCTGATTTGTATCAAATATCGCAAGAATCCCTTTCATTTACACTTAAATATACACAACACGGTCACTTCCAAAAAATACTACTCAACAGACTCACACTGATTAAAAAATAAACTACTGCATAAACTAGTTGCACACAATGAGCTTCTGACATCTGTTGGAAATATGAGTAAATGCTAGGAGTTGACCTCTGTGATGCTTCAGAGAATGTACCATCTAGCATCAATTTCTGAGGCATTCAAACAAGTGGTACGTTTTATGTACCACTACACAATAAACGAATAATAATTGGTGATACAACATATGTACCACCAAGCATGAAAGAGTTAAAAACAGTTAATCCCTGATATGTTGAACACTCATGGAACATTTAAAGCTTCCTTGTCAAAGAATCATCCTAGAAACTTTTGGATTTTTATAGAGACATCTATTTTGTAGCCAAACCTGAGGGCTTGGCGAGGGAATTTATCACTAAATCATTTCTATTAGTTTACTATTGTTGAAAGTGGAATCTTACTCAGCCAAAAAATTATTTGTATGGCCACAATACACTTCCGGCAGAGAAGTGGATAAAATCCAAACGTACCGTAACACTGCTCTCCCTCTCAAAAGATTGCGCTTTCAAGGCAGTGTTACAGTCAACAGGAAAAATCCTTAGTCCCTCTTCAATGTGTACAATTTTTGTATTAGTTGTTGGTGACTTCTAAATCTGAACAAAGACATCATTCAATATATTGATGATGGTATGCGGACTATTCTAGTGATGCTACTGCTTTGGAAGGGGTTCACAACATCTTGTCGGTTGGTAAAACCAAATATCATCCCTTTCATTAAAGTGACATTACGTAACTTTTGTGTCATAACGAGTCTCCATCCAGTTGCTTTTAGCGTTGATTATCTCTCGGACGAAACGATGGGGGGAGCATAAGGGGGCGGGAGGGACATACAGATGAATATAGCTAACAACCATTTGACATCTAAAAGTATCTGACTACTTGCGACAACTTTTTTTTTTTAAAAATGGAGATATGGGGATTTTTTTTATTGTTTAGACTTGTTTAAATGTTTTAAGAAAAATATGCTAAAATTAAGAACAGAAAAAGAAATTATTAGTACTAAAATGGGAACAAATGGGTAAAAATTGACAAAAAATAACATAAATGCGGCCCATTCTGTACCAAAAGATTATGAACAGATTTTCAGTTTTTCAATTCTGATATGTTGCTATGTTATTCATTTTTGAAATGACCTTCAGGATAAGAAATATTTTAATCTTTACAAAAACTACAACGCTTTTTTTTATCTTAGATATTATATGAAATTGCTTAAGAAAACAGAGATTATATTCACATTAGGGACCGTAAATTTTGGTAATAAAATAGTGATTGATAAATCTGAAGGTTAAAACACTTCTACGATTATACAGAACATGCACAAAACATTTCAGTTAATTATTTTCAAAACTTTTTTGGCAATCGCTATCCCCGTTTGAGCATTTTCAAAAAAAAAACACTTTTCGAGTAAAACGCTTTTTAAAGTATGACATCTCGCTTAAAGTGTAATGGCATCTGCTTTTACTAAAACACTTGCAGTTTTCACTCTAGTGAACGGAAAGTAATAAATTTGAAATTCTTTTAAGCTAATAAGGATGCCCTATAAAATAAAATCATAAAAAAAATATTTCAATTTTTGGAAAAATTTACAAGTTTAGGAACCTTGAACTTTTTTATCAATTATCCTATCTGAAACAAGAATACTTCTAATACGCATGCGCTCTAGTCCTGGTGTCACTGAAAATCCACTAACTAGAGGGTCTAGTGTACGTTAGCGTGGTGTGGAAGATTGGAAAGGGGAAATCAGTTCAGGTGTCGTCCTCATCATTTGACCGAGGTTTAAAATTACAAAGTCCATCGCTAATAGCCCTCGTGTTGCTTTGAAATGTGAAATTAAATAATCAATCAGATTTTGCTGTCCTCAGAAAAGTCATTTGCGAATTTTCTCTAGAAATAACACGCGAAAGAAGATCTGTATAAGAGGAATGAAGTATCAGCTTTTTTTGTATCGAGTTCAATCGAATGTAGCTCCTTTATTCGATTTGAATAAAGACAGCACCTTGTAAAAACCAAATCATATTACCCATTAAGTGCTTCGATTCATCCAACAATATTGTTGTTGTTTCTTATCCCACTTGATGAACAGAAACATCTAGATCAAGTCCATGAACCCGTGCGTTTTTAAGCAATAAAGAACTATAGCAGGACTTGCGAGCAGCTGGCACTTATGACAACCAATACAAGACAAGATGTGGGCAGGAGCGGCTTGGGTCATATTGCAATTCGGACAAGGATGGTAAACTTTAAGACCATCCACACGCCGTTGAGCTCGAGTATGTGCACTGCGAAGCCTAGCACGATTAGTTTGATCTCGCCTACTGTCCAACAACACTAAAAATAGCAATAAACTACAGTCGACTCTCGATAATTCGAAGTTAGAGGGACCAATGAAAAACTTCGAATTATCAAGTGTTTGAATATAATCAAGAGGGTACATAAAAATTCCCAAAATACACGAAGAGAAATTTTTTTCTAGCACATTTAAATTTGAAGCTATGCAATAAAGCAACAATTGTACATATGTATAAAATTATTTTAAAGTATTTTTAAATAGTACATATTATACAGAATAAATATTTTACAGAAGTTAAAAGTCCTGTGTTAAAAGAATACTTTCAAACACAATCCTATGCATCTCTTCTTCACAACAGCGGATCCTCCTTTCTGAACATATGTTCGCCAAGGCCACGTGTTAAACGAACGACTGACAACAGGTGCATTTTCTCTATTGTTCACTTAAAGGAATGAAAACAATAAAAGTGTGATTTTTCACCTGAGAAACCGGAAACACTAAGAAGGGGTGCAGACAGATAGTCATCAAAGAGGTTACTTTACATGGGAGACACGCAGAGACAACACAACGTGAAACTTATAATCTCCAGCCTGTTTATTACAGCACTGCACATGATTCGAATTGTCGAGAATTTTATGAGATAGCTTCGAATTATATAGCGTGTTGTAGTCTGGCCAACCACAGATTTTACTTCGAATTATTGAGTGTACCAAAACGTATTGTTTTAGTTCGAAATATCAAGAGTTTTTCTAGGGACCAAGGATATACTTCGAGTTATTGAGAGGTTCGTATTATCGAAGGTTTGAATTATCGAGAGTCGACTGTATTTAAAAAATTGAGGGCGGAAGAACTTGCTGATACTGAAATGATTTTGATTAAAACTGATGATTTTTGGATTCAAACTGCATACATCGGCAATCAAAGATCGTCAAAGTTTTTATTAATGACTAGCTTTTACCTGCAGCTCCGCTCGCGTTGATGTCTTTAAATAACTGTCAAGTCGTAATCATTATCATTAGAAAGTAAATAATATGATATGGTAATTTTTTTTATTGCTTGACTGGAACCAATAACATTAAAAAATTCTAAAATTGAGCTTAGTTTAAGAAAACTGAAAACAAAATTTATTATAATAATTAACAACAAATATTCAATAACTTAAACTATTAATATTTTTAAAAATCGAAAAGTATCTACGTTTAATATATAATTCCTCTTTAAAAGAACTCAAAACAGAATATTATTCTAAGATGATACTGTATACCATATTATATGTTCTTCCATCCGTTGCAAATATGTGAAGATTTGGGCATTAGACACACCGATCAGGATACATATAGCTGGCCATGGAAAAAACATTGCTTTTCCAAATGCACCACTACTACCTGAAATGTTAGCTGTTGTTACGAATTTTGTATAAAATAATGTAAATGATTTGTATTTGGATGGGCAATGCCTTTATATAACTCCATGCTATATTTATTTCATGTTAAAATTGAAATATTCACATGCAACGCCGTCCCTAACGTTATAATGGCGATTCAATGGGAACTTGGCGAAATATTCGCGATAGAGCCAAGTTGGCATCATTATTGGCTACCAATTTGGCGACCATGTTAGCGAGTTCGGGACCCTCTGGATTCTTCTAGAAATCAGTAGAGAAATCCACAAATTTCACGATCTGTGGCGCGAGCGCATCTTTCCAGAAATTTCGGCCCCTGCTAAAAATAGAGCAATACTCGCCGCAACAGTGAGTCTGGTTTAAACCAGTGAGTAGCGAGTTTGGTTTTGACTAGCGATTAGTAAACTTGCCTTGATCGTGATTAGCTCGGCTGTGCTTGTGAAAAAGCTAAGAAACTTGTTTTTTTAGATACTGGTAATTGTGTCTGAGTGCTGTTGAAGGTGTGAAATCCTTCTGTTATTTATTCTGTGAATTTTGCTGCTGAATCCTGTATTTCAAGGATTGATTTTCGAGAATAAATTATCATCGCTGTTAAAGAACTGTCTTGTTGTTTACGACTGATTTTGCATAAAATCCTAGAACCTCGATCTACGTAACACTTTGTTTATAGCAACAGTAAAACTGGAAATTGAACTTGAACTTGAAATTGAATTGAAACGGTAGGTCAGTGGGGATACTTGGAATTCGAGGTATGATAACACTATCCCTTTTCATGGCCTATGTTCAAATATTGGCACCAAGTATATTCTGCGTCAGTTTTGTGATCCAAAGCCTCATTCCTTTACATAGTCGAGGAGCATCAAGATTTTGCTCAGTTTTAATTGAAGTTTATGTGAGGGTACACCCGAAAGTTCAAGTCTAGGGCTAACATTCCAAAATCATGTAGCTTCTTCCTAACCATTCTGAAAACTTTTATTTCGTTTCGTTGTAGATGCGTTCATTGAAAGGCATATTTGGTTATATTTTTCGTCGCAAAATATCTTCCGCCATGTAGTCTTTGTACTAATTCCAAAAACTCAAAGTAATAAATACTTTCAAAACTAATCAAACTAATCAAAACTACTAAAGTAATCAAAACTTTTTATGAAACTGTCAATTAATATTACCATAGAACTTTCAATATCACGCGCGGAATTCGCTAAAACTTTATTTCGTTTCCCTCTCTAAAAAGTGGGAGAAAATTTGCATTAAAATATATGGGATTGTCGGAATAGAGAACTGCTTAGCCAACTTGGTGATGTTTCTCAAAGTTTGAGTTTGACATTTAACAAACGTAACGTAATAAACGTTAGACGTTTAATAAAAAACCATTTTAAAAATTGATTTTTGTAAAGATGCTAAATTACACTATGTTTCAGTTATTTGTTACAAATGTGAGAAAATTTTTATTAAAATTTCCATTATTGACCAAATGAAGAATTTAGAATTTCATTTGAATTCAAGAATTTTGAATTTTATTTAGAATTTTTCCCTCTCTTTCTCTTCCTGGTCATGTGATTCGGATACATATTCTGTTTTACTTTTGAGTATACCTTTGCTAGAGTCTGTGGCAGGTGTACTCAACCTTTTTTTCTTCTGGGTCACATACATATGTCAGCTATTTCCCGCGGGTCTCACACATATGTTAGCTATTTCCTGCGGGCCGCAACGTGAAAATAAAAGGGGATGGAGAGAAATGTTTCAACCCAAGATAACATTGGAAATTTCAAAAATGGAAAATTGATCAAAATATTGTAACTCCTGTTTTGCTTTTTTTATAATTATTATTCTTTATATTTTTTTATTTTCGTCATAACCCTAAATTAGAAGCACACACATTTAATAAACACTCCTTAACCATTTCTACATCAGTAAACGGTTTCGCATGATTACAAATAATATAACAAATTTCATAGTATGTCTTTGTTACCACCGACAAAACACTTTATTGCTGTTGCAAAGATTATTCGAGAAAACCTATTTGTCACCTCTTGAAAGAGATCTTCGAGGAAAAGTCTCATTGAAGGATTCCTGTTTATTGATATTTTATAAATACAGCTCTTTCGTGACAAATCAAACGATTACTGATCCCTGTTTGTTTTTCAATTCAAATTAGTCAACCTCCCAATACTCTCGAAACCATATATTTTCTTCGGACATTTTTCGCTTGCAAGATATGAAAGATAGTTAAAAATTAGTTCCACCCATAAAATGGTCGCTACTCCACTGTTGTATGTTATCACTAACTGTAACCTACAAATAGAAAAAGAACATTAATTCGCACCCGTACGACATTGACAGCAGAAAGCAAAATTGATGTATTTGATTTCTCGTGTGGCAAAAAGTTTCCCACCAAATTCTTAATACTTTGTTCTTAAAATAAGTGAATTTCTCAGAGCAATAGGCCATGACCGGGTCACTTAAAAAGGCGTGGTGGGCCGCAGGTTGAGTATCGCTGGTCTATGGTTTAAGAACTTATGCTTTTTAAATTAATATACGTAGCAGTAGAATCTTTTAGAAAGATATTTTTAAACTCATGTAATAGAAGCTTTTTAAATGCAGTTTCTACATATCACAAAAGTTTAACGTGACACTCCTCCCCACTTCTTAAGAAATACTTGTTTATTTACCGAACAAATAGGATGTAATCTTATTTTTAGAAATGGTTGGAAGATTGGACTATAGAAATAAATGTTGATTACCCCCAAGCCATCTTATTAAGGAACTTTATGTATATCTAGCTCTTTGAAAATTTATATTTAAGAGAGATATAAAATGATTTTCGAACATTCGCTACCTGAGCTTTCATTTGAACAATATGTTTACTTACAAATGTCATATAAAACATGTCTTCAAGAAATTTTGGAATGAAATCCAACTCAGCTTTTCGCTTATTAGTCTGTATTCACCCCTCTTTGGTTTAAATAAAGTTCTACTTTTTGAGAAAATTCTATACACCGTGCCATTCATTCCTTCAGTCGGTCGATAAATGAGTACCAAGCTTGTCTGAGAATTAAACACTGATGGCTTCGCTTCAGACTAACCACCTGACCAGAGCATCTGCTCATGCACCTCAGTGTCCAAGCTCACGAAAACTGAGATGGGCACAGTAGGCCTTGGCCCTCATTGGCTGTTACACGAATGAGTTTAGTTTACTTAAGTTTACACCAGGGGTCAGCAACCTTTTAGTTGTGGCGTGCCAAACTAATCTACCAATAGGATTCAGCGTGCCACACAATAGAACATTTTTTAAGCAATTCGATTTCCGCGATAATGTATGTATAGTTGGAGAAGAGAGATCAATAATATAGGTATTTACATTTTTTATACATTAATTTTGCTTCATTTAAAGATATTTCTTAACATTTAAGTATATAGATTAAAATATAACTATTTTTTTAACAAAAATATTTAAAAAATTAAAATCTTACATGTATTATGTACATTTTTAAACATATTATTCAAGTAACAAATAAACATAAAATATAAAAGTATTTCCTTTCATTATAGTTAAACAAAAAGATAAATAAAAATTTTAATGCGAACCTAGTGCTTGCGCCACTCTACTTTCATTTCACAAAATTAGGGGTATAGTTTGAACTTTTAAATTTGATATGATTCTAGGCATTCAGCTGTTAAACAATTTATTTTCGGACTCTCAGTATTTTATCTTATGAGGAAAGATTTTTTTACTTAAATATGTAGAACCAAAAGCAGAAAGCAGAGAGCACTGAAATATTTTCACTCTTCAAACAATTAAATCTTTCCAGTAATAATATTCAATAACTTACAAAATAACCTTAAATTTATCCTTAGAGTAATCTTTCAGATTTTTTTGTGATTCCGTAAATGTCCCTAATTCTGAAGATGTTTGTAAAATAAGTTCCATCACAAATTTATCAACTTCCATCCACTCAAAAATTGACAAATTTTTAGATTAACGCAGAGTGACTCTGAAAATTGTAACGCATGCCACATATGGCACGCGTGCCATAGATTGCCCCCCCCCCCCCGATCAAGACCATAATAATATACGCTACCCTTGAGGAAGATTATTTTAAAAGACTACACTGTGACAGCTTCCTGAAGCCATCTTGAAAGGAGAACTTTCCTATATAACTATTATATATTGGTTTTTCTGATTATTTCTTATGAAGAAGAGGAAAATAAGATATGTATCAATATATTAGCATAATTGCTGGAAAAAATGGGACAAAAAAAATATATTCAGAAATCACTCAGCATTTTTTCTTAGAAAAAAATAAATAAAATTACAATTTCACATCAAACAAAACATAACATTTTTCATGTAAATTAGTGACAAATAAAACATGAACAGTTTATTATTCACTGTGTATCTAAAAATGAAAACAAAACTTAATATGACTTATGTGTACGAAGAAATGGAATTTTCATGTTTGTAACTTTTTATATCTAATCTTTGCAGGGTGTCCCAAAAATAGTGCCCAAACTGTGCACAACCAGAATCCTCA
Organism: Trichonephila clavata; assembly: GCA_019973975.1. Taxonomy (NCBI): domain Eukaryota; kingdom Metazoa; phylum Arthropoda; class Arachnida; order Araneae; family Nephilidae; genus Trichonephila; species Trichonephila clavata. Next base: position 438 of record BMAO01015422.1, on the reverse strand, counting down.
TTGAGAGTACATACAAAATACCCAAAGAACTGTATAATTCACAGTTTACGAGAGTAATAATGAATGATGAATAAATGATCATGCAGGATGGGGCTCTGACGCATTTCTGTGCTCCTGTGCGTGATTGGCTAGATATGGCATACTCCGGTCACTGGATCGGACGTGGTGGTTTAGTTCTGGGGCCTCAATGATCGCCAGATCTCACACTATTGGATTTTTTTCCTATGGGGCCACCTCAAAGACCTGATGAGTCTAGACGTAGTGACCACTCAAATGGACTCAGTTGCTCGTCTGCATACTGCTTGTACGTCGGTGGACATCACGCTGCTTTAAGTTGTGGTCTCCTCTATTTCGCGGTGTTCTCAAGCCGATATCCACGGAGAAAACACTGAACACCTGCCTTTATGAATATTTGCAAATACTGCTGTTGATGTGTCC